>VDFB02080259.1:53860-76750 GCA_007258455.2 Sequoia sempervirens
AGAGAGAGAGAGGGGGGGAGGGAGTGGAGAGTTTCATGCCCTAAATATACACAAAGGACAAAACACAACTTTAAAAAAAAATTAAACCTTAACGTATAGTATTGTGTAAGGCTATCCACAACCATGTATGAAGCAGAAACTAGGTTTACATTTGTTCTTTCGCTTGGTATTTTAATCTTGAATAAGAATACTCACAAAATTAAAGGATGTTGATACTTAGAAATATTATTATCAATTGATCATATTAATATTGGTGTTAATATCATCTTTTAAATTCTTAGATTGTTAAAAAAAAAAATGACTATTTAACACATATTTTATATACACAAATATTACATAAATCAAATAATAATTTCTAATTTCTTACAACCACCAATTTTAATAATTATTTATTATATATAATATAATAAATAATCTAGATTTCTTATAATGTTTTATTTAAAAAAATGATAATTAAATAACAAATTTTATTAACCCTATTATCGAAATAGCTATTATGTATATATATATATATATATATATATATATATATATATATATATATATATATATATATATACGATTAACAAATGATTAGCGATGGAGAGAGTGGGTGGTGTTTTCAAACTAGGGTGAGGGCGGGAGTGGGGAGGCTACTAAAAAAGATGATGCTGACAATGTAGATGGGTGTTGCCATGTTGTTCCTGGCCTTCTTTGCGGTTGTGAGGAGCAGTGTGGCTTCTTTTCTTTTTTTCACTGGCTTTGGAGGGATTTTGTGGCTTTGTGCTTGTTTTCCAATGAGGTTGTTGCAGTTCCCTTGGTGTTTTGAGGGTTCCATTCTTCTGTGGGCTGGCTATTTTTTGCTCGTGTCTACTTGGTTTGTTGTTGGCTCGTGCTTGTCAGTTTTGTACACTTCCATCTGGCGCATGATGTTTTTGGGTTGTCATTTCTGAGGCTGGCTATGGGGATGCAATTTGTTGTTGGGAGCGCTAGTGAAGGAGGGATCTTGTTCCCTTTTGTGAGCTCTTGGTCAGACTTGTGGTTTTTCCTGAAGCGGTGGTGGTGTGGATGCAGTTGTATGCTAGTTGTTGTCCCCTTTTGTGGGCCTTGGATGGATTGTGTTGTTGCTTAGTTTGTGGTTGTGGGAGGGGTCCCTTGTTGTGGACATTTGGCTTCTATCAGGGTTTCCTCTGGTCTTGGTGTTTGTGATTTTTGGTCCTCCTCATTTTGGAAGATTTCTTTGTTGAGGGGGTTTGTTTTTGCATTATGGGCTTTTTATCCTATTTTTGGGTGTTTATGCTACCATATTTTTTGCTATGAAGATGTTGTATGGCCTTTCTATTGTGAATCTCCCAAAGATGGTGAAGCTTATTTTATGTAGGGATTTTTTATTTTATGAAGGGTGTTTTGGGTTTCTAGCTGAAGGTTCCCATGGTTTTAATGTTCTTTGTTATGGCTAGTACCGATATGTCGATGGTTGGGTTTTTAATCCTATAGTATGTGAAGCATATAATGTGATGCATGTTTCGGATTCAAAAAATGTGAAACCGTTTGAAATCTATAGATGTTTTTCAATCAACCTATCAATCAGGACTTTAGTCATAATTCAAATAGAAAATGAATAATAATTATTCATTAAATTCAAAGTAAAACATAATTTATATTGGTTGAAAGTTGAGAATCTCCTTTAAAAACCCTTTTCGTTTCATCAATTTTGGGTTAAAAAAAAGTCATCAGCCACTTACCCTACACATACCCATCATATCGCCACTTTTTGGCCCATCATGATCCTGCACATACCCAGTTGTCCTTTTGAGGTGGAGCTTTGGTAGACAAGAGAAAATTCATTTTGGTGGGAAGGTGTTCCATTTCTTTCTCTTCTTCAAAGGGGAGCCCTCTCCTTTAGAGGTGGAGGTTGGGTTGGCTTTCCAAGAGGGATGGTTTTACAGGGAGGCTGATACTTCTCATTTTTCTACTATGCTATCCAAAACCCCTATTGAGGTGGGGTGTTTGATTTGTCTGGTTCTTCTAAGAATCAAGGTTAGGATGGTGGTTTACACCATTAATTTTTATGTCTTTCTAGGCTCAAATTTAGCTACTGAGCAGATGGTTTGTTGTTGCCTAGCTGCATTGTTGCCTGACTATTTCAGGTGGTGTAATGTTCCCAAAATGAATTAAGTGTAATCGATGCTAAAGTGTTTATTAACAATAAGCAAAGTAAATAGTTAAGTAATTAAATAAATGGTTAAGTGAATAATAAATAAATTAATCAATAAATAATAAACTAAATTCCCAGTTGGCCAATATTTAATAAGTGCCTATTTTAAATTTCAAATTTGAAATGCCCTTCTATTCATGTCTAGGTGTGGCCTCTGTAGTGGAGTTGCTAATTTCAACTGAAGTTTCTTTTAGGAAGGACGTGCTTTTCTTTCTTGAAGTTTCCTTTTTCATCTGAGTCTCCTTTTGGGAAAAAATGTAGCTTGCAACTCTTTAAAAGAAGTTCTAAGTCTTCATTTGCAGGAGGACAAGTTTGGGAGTTGATTTCATGTTTGGCTGACTTGAGAACATAGCTTCTCAGTCGGAACACTCAAATTGGTGCATAGCCTCAGTTTGAGCAAGCTCGTAATTAGCATACATACTCTAATATTTCTATACTTCTCATCATAGTTCATCATTGTAGGTCGGCATCTTCAAAATTTGGGTAGAGAAGCGATATCAACCAATTCTCCATCATATAGTTTCTACATTGGATGTTTTCTTATCAACGCACCTACAAGCCATATCAGGAGGAAGCATTTCATGGGTCCATGTAGCTACTATGTCTCCAAGATCACGCAGGATTGTCATTTCTGTGAGCTACACCTAGGAACTGGTGTCATTACAATAACTAGACGTTCTGCTATGTTGACTAGTTTAATATTGTAAAACATTTGAAGTTGAAATCAATAAAGTTTTGAGCTTGAACTTTTGAATTTTTGGGTGAATGGAAAAATCGTATTTCTTGTTCTCAATTTGATATTTTGACTGGGAATTTTAATATCTCACATTAAATTAGCATAAGTACAATTGATATTGATGAAAATCAGTGACGATAACTTTTAGTATTGAGGAAAATTAGTGTTGGTATCTTTCAGTGGTATTAGAGCCACAAAACCTACCAACTTGTGGGTAAATTCTTATGCAGTTAAGTCAAAGGGACATTCGGGAAATTGAACAAGAGAAGAAGAAAGAGGCCACTACACAGATCAGCCTTAAAGAAATAGGAAGCGGAAGTAAGGAAGAAATGGAGGACCATAGTAAGAATTTTGAAGCTTTCATGGAGAAGCAGGACCAAACAAATCAGACATTGTTACAATTATTACAATCCCTTACTACTATAGTAAACAACAACAAAACAGGGTCCAATAATGTTGAAGTGGGCTATTTGAAGTGAACAGGAGAAGGAGAAAAAAACAAAGTTTCAAATGGATCCTCACATAGGTCCCCTCTCAGCCTAAATTCTTTCCTAGAACAGAAGCACCGCATGAAGAAGAAGATCAGCCAAGCTATGGTAGCATTGTTCAAGACTATATGAAACTGGATGATGATGCTCAAGCAACAATCCCCTTTGAGCATTTTATAGAGCTAGAAGAAGCGAGGGAAGGCCACACCATGGAAATAGAGACCTTCAGCATAAATTCAACAAGCTATCACTCCCTACTTTCGATGATTTGGGAATAGTAACTGTGCATGCATGGGTACAGAAATCCATGGAGAAATCCATCAAGTTTACCATCCTACACTTGGAAGGTTTAGCTCACGAATGGTGGAACCATGGTCTAGTAACTCAAGGATTTGGATCAGTTCTTACATATGAAGACTTCACACAAAAGTTGATGGAGAGATTCGATAAAAAGATCTAGAAGCATATTTCGAGGAATTGGCCTGATTGAAGCAAACAAGCACCATGGAAGAATATGTTTCATAATTTCAAAGGCTTGTTGTGATGGTACCAAATGTTTTAGATAAAAGGCTCACATTCTTTTTTATTGAAGGATTATCAGACTCTTTTTGTGGTTTGGTGAGAGCTTTGGAGCCAAGAACGTTGGAGGACACCATTCAGAAGGATTTAAGTCTTGAAGACTCTGCCAAAAGGGGAAGACCATTGTTAAGAATGAATCAGCAAGAAAACCAAAGAAGCCTTTCATTAAGGAAAATCCTCCACTCAGGGGTTCTCCTCCAGTACCAAATGAGATGTCAAGGAATGAACTCTGTAAGAAGGGGTTGTGCTACTATTGCAAAGAGAAGTGGAATGAACATCATAGATTTCAAGGAAGGGGAAAAGTTTACTACATTGAAGTAGCTTCCAACGATGAAGCAAAAACCGAAGAAGAAGGCAACAAGGAGGACACTAATGAAGGGGAACAAGAAGTTATGATAGAAGTGAGTCCCACGAGAGGTACGCTTGTCACACTCTCAGAAGCACCCCACTACCATTCTCTCTGTGTCTGAGGAGTTCTTTGAGGACAAAGAGTGATAGTGTTGATAGATAGTGGAGTTGTCGGGAATAGGATGCTATTTAATTGCAATCCTAAACATATTTCATGTATCTCCTAAGTCCTTGGAAATTTTTCCCCAACACTAGGATTAGAAAGAGATTAAATTTGAATGAAATGAACATGTAAATTGACATTTGTGATTATTCCTAAATGATAGGAACATGTGGGGATTTCCAAGAAGAGCTCCTACAAGATAGGAGCACATGGGGTGCCCACATGGAAGATGGAACCCACCTTTCTTTAGTTAACCTTTTGGAGGATTGATAACACTTCAGTAATGCATGTTTTGATCCTAAAAATTAGGGATTTATATTTACATGAGTGGAGTGGAACTATCAATTCAGTATCAATTCAGTATCAGTTCAGTTCAGTTTAGTTCAGTTCAGTTTATTCAATTCAGTTTAGTTCAGTTATGGTTCAGTTATCTTCAGTCGCATGTAGTTATTTTGAGTTGAATGCTAGTTGAATTGAGTTGACTTCAATTGCATGACTAATGACTTCAATTGCATTATAGATAATAGGTGGATACTTTCATTTAAGTGGGGATAATCAATCATGCATAATGTTTGCATGAATTGGTGGAGAGATATGTTTCAGTTAACTACATGATTGACTTGGGACCATCTTGGGCGCCCAAGTTGGCATCTTTCAGTTAACACATTTTGCATGAGAAGATATTTACAAGGCTCAATCAAGTGGGCCCATTCTTGGGTGCCAACTTTGAGGTGAATTTTGCATGATATCTTCTTGACCAAAGTTCAGTTAAGTGTTCAGTTTGGGGTGCCTAAATTGAGGAAGACTTTGGTTTGACTTCAAATTACATTGTGGAACTCTACTTGCCCAATCTAGGCATAGATTTTTGTGAGGAGATTTATGCTCTTGTATTGTACAACTCTTATGAGTTTACATGCTCATATTATTTTTCTATTAATTGCAGCAAGTGTATGAGAGTTTATTGCAAGTTGTGAAGAAGGATTGTTCAAGGTAAGGAAGCATATCAATCAAGGATTGATACAGTATTATTGTAATCTTGTTGTAAGGTTGAATAATACAAGCACTATTGATTCTGGTGGATTTTTTCCCGAAATGGTTTCTCCACGTATATGATGTGCCACTTCTATCTCCTTGTCTCATTCTTCTACAATCTTTTATCTCTTTCTACAATTATAAAATTGAACTAAACAAATTAATCATACACAAAGAATTGTGACAAAAAACACTTAATTAGTTCTATAGTCTCATATTTTTACAAGTTTTAAGCTACAATATTACCTTCATTTCCAACAATAGCTACTCACATTTTCATTGACCAAAAAATAGTTACCAAGTTGTATTTGGGAACAAAAGACTTTGAAGGGTTTGATGTAGCAATAGCCAAAGGAAACATCCTCTCTTGCACCAAATAGATTTAGAAAATGGAACTAATCTTGGGAGAACACAATATGAAGGATGATTTCTATGTTATAGACAGACACATACATGGTGTTAGGAGTTCAATGGCTTCATTCATTAGGAGAATACACCGCCAATTATCAAACCATGGAGTTGAAGTTCAAACATAATGGCAAAGAGGTTGTACTCAAGGGTCTCTCCAGAAATGGCCCTATGGTGGTCTCGACAAAAAGGATGGAACGTTCTTTCCAGAGAGATGAAGTTGCATGGGCAGCAGAATGCTTAATTTTAGACACTAGCCCATCAAAAGAAGAGAGATCCTTTCCCATCAACATCCAAGTGATCTTGAACAAAAAGTGCAAGGTGTTTCAAGAAATTCCTATCAGGTTACCACTTGATAGGGGATTCCAACATGTAATAGAGTTGGAAGAAGGATCCAAACCAATCATCACTACTCCATATCACCATCTGAGGGTGTACAAAGAAGAGATTGAGAAGGCTATTAAGGATTTATTAGACATGGGACACATACGTCCAAGCTCGAGTCCTTTTGCTTCATTAGTAGTGTTGGTTAAAAAGAAGGATGTGACACTCAAGATGTGCATCGATTATAGATCCCTCAAAAAAAATACAATCAAGAACCACTACTCTATACCCAGGATTGATGAACTGATAGATGAGCTACACGAAGTAGTATAGTTTTCCAAGATTGATCTGCGTTTGATATCATCAAATCAGAGTCAGGGATGAGGATGTGCATAAGACTAATTTTTGGTGTCATTATGGGCATTATGAGTTCTTGATGATGCCATTTGGGTTAACCACTACCCTTGCCATATTCCATTCCTACATGAATCAGGTATTCATTCTTCAGTTAAGGAAATTTGTGTTCATTTTCTTTGATGATATCTTGATTTACAGTAAGACCTGGGAAGAGCATTTGAAGCACATAGAGGTGGTGCTTGACATCCTTGAAAAAAATTCATTCTATGCTAAGATGTCAAAATGCAAATTTGGGATGACTAAGATTATGTTTTTAGGCCATAAGATCGGCGCTCAAGGGGTTAGTGTTGATGAGGAGAAAATCAGGGCTATATAGGAATGGGCCAGACTCAAGAACTTGACACAGTTGAGGGGATTTGTGGGACTTTGCAATTACTACAGAAGATTTGTGAGGGGTTTCTCCCAGCTCGCAGCACCATTAACGAATTTAATTAAGAAAGGATCTTTTACTTGGGGCCCCACAACGTAGCAGGCATTTGATAAACTTGAGGTAATGAGATCATGTCTCGTTTTGGCTATTCCAGATTTCTCATCTCCTTTCGTACTTGAGTGTGATGCTTTAGGGGAGAGTATTGGAGCGATGTTGATGCAAAATAAGCATCCGATAGCATATGAGAGCAGAAAACTCACAAATGCATAAAAGACTCTCTATTTATGATAAGGAGATGTTGGAAATCATGCATGCCCTCACTAAATTCAAACAATATTTGGTTTGTGGGAAATTTGTGGTGAAAACGGATCATAACAGCTTGAAGTACTTCCTCAATTAGTGAGATTTGAATGACAAACAATAGGCGTGGGTAAGTAAACTCCAAGCTTATGATTTCGATATTGCATATGTGAAAGGAAAGAATAATGTGGTAGCTGATGCACTTTCTAGGCAGCCTTATATTTGTGCTATGACTGATATTTTTGCTGATTGGAGGAATGGAATTATAGCTAAATATGTTAAATATTTATTTGCTAATGACATATTGGAGGGGAAATTAGTGGATTACAAGTATAAGGTGGTTGATGAGCTCATTCTCTACAAAGACTGAGTCTATCTTATGCCTCAATCCAAGATCAAGAATAAGATTATAAAGGCTTTCCACGATACTCCTCTTGTTGGTCATCCAAGATTCTACAAGACATACAAGCAAGTAAGGGAATGTTTTACATGGAAGGGATTGAAAAATGATATATTGTAGCACGTGAGAGAATGTTTGGTTTACCAACAAAATAAAACATAGCATATGTTACCAGCTAGTCTGTTGCAGCCCTTACCCATCCCAAATCAGAAATGGGAGAGTATTTCCATGGATTTCATCACTAGACTCCCAAAAGTGTAAGGTAAAGATTGTATTTATGTCGTGGTATATAGGCTCACAAAATATGCTCCTTTTTATGTCATTACATCAGAATTTAAGGCTCCTCAAGTTGCATTTTTTTGGGGGAAGTGTTTAGACTCCATGGATTGCCAAGAAACATTGTGAGTGATAGGGATAGTCGGTTTATCAGCTTGTTTTGGCAAGAACTCTTTTTCCTGGCTCACACAAAATTAACTCCCGGCACTAGCTATCATCCCCAAAAAGATGGACAAATGGAGGTCGTAAACAAATGGATTGAGGGATACTTGAGAAACTATATGACAGGGTAGCAATCAGCATGGGTAAAATGGCTACATCTTCTAGAGTTTTGCTATAATACCATGCATCACATGTCGATCAGAATGTCTCCCTTCAAAGCACTGTATGGATATGAAGCTACCACTTTCATGAACTTAATTCTTTCCAACAGTAGAGTCCTCGATGCCAGAGATATGGTGCAGTAGAATGTAGACATCATGAATCTCTAAAAGAAAATCTCCAATGTGCCCAAAATCAACAAAATTTATATGCAGATCAGTGTAGGACTGAAAGGGTCTTTGAAGTTAATGTTATGGTATACTTGAGATTGCAACCCTGTAGACAATCATCCCTCAAGGGGAATGGGGAAGAAAAGTTGAAACCAAGATTTTATAGGTCATTCAGGATCACTAGGAAGATTGGGGAGGTTGCATATGAACTCGAGTTTCCCCCGAGGAGTAGAATTCATAGCATATTTCATGTTTCATGCTTGAAAAAGGTGTTGGGATAGCAGGTCACACCATCACTTGAGTTACCACCTCTTGACGATGAAGGTAAACTCATCCTAGAACCTAAGACAATTTTGGATGTAAGGGAGAAGCGATTGAGGAATAAGATAATTCCAGAATACTTGGTAAAATGGAAGAATCTTCCTGTTGAAGACGCCACGTGGGAGGGGGTGGAAATTTTCAAACATCCCAATCTGAGGTTGCTAGAGGTCCAACAACCATCTGGAGGTAGGGAGTGTAATGTTCCCAAAATGAACTAAGTGTAATCAATGCTAAAGTGTTTATTAACACTAAGCAAAGTAAATAGTTAAGTAATTAAATAAATGGCTAAGTGAATAATAAATAAACTAATCAATAAATAATAAACTAAATTCCCAGTTGGTTGATATTTAATAAGTGTCTATTTTAAATTTCAAATTTGAAATGCCCTTCTATTCCTGTCTAGGCATGGCCTTTGTAGTGGAGTTGCTAATTTCAACCAAAGTGTCTTTCAGGAAGGACGCGCTTTGCTTTCTTGAAGTTTCCTTCTTCATCTAAGTCTCCTTGTTAAAAGGCGTAGAACAACTAAGGGGGGGTGAATCAGTTGTCACCAAATTTAAACACAAAACTTCAAACACTTATTAACTTCAAAACCACAATGTTTTGTTATTAAGTATGAACATGAAATACAAATAACAGAAAGAAAAATCAACACAAAGAACACCAGATTTTACATGGAAAATCCAATGAGGGAAAAACCACGATGAGGATTAACTCACAATATAAAGTGATAACAAAACCGAATACAAAAGGCCCATTGCCAAGGGATCATTGCCCAAATACAAAGGCTCACTGCCTGAAAAAAGGACTCATTGTCCATCATGGAGGCTCATTGCCTACAGATACAAAAGATAACAAAAAGATCCACCATAGCAATTTACTCACATCTGCAGCCTTAAATAGAAGATTGCAGAAACCTTCAGCTCACTGCTTTCAGGAATCTAACACAATGAAGTACTACTGCCTCAGCTCACTTTTGCACACTTTTTCTCTTCACTTGTGGCTTACTTCGTTACTTGTGTATATCTTAATCCTTTGCATCTCAACTTGCATTTATACCATCTTCAACCATAGAAACTTTCTCTAAGGTCGGCCTCATACACTTCATTTCATAAATTCAAATTAGGTCGACAGCTCAACATTCCCACGGTGGAAAGGAATGAGAATGGACCAATTGAACACTTAACCTAGACCAAAAATAATGTCTCAGATCAACCACACACTTCCTTAATTAAATTTTAATTCTTCATATGAAGTGTAAACACCAAATTGGCCAAACCTAATGCAAACACAAATGAACATTGAAGTACATGCTTCCCAACAAGAAGATAACACACAGATGATGCAACATGCTTCATTATGCATGAGAACACTTCTCAGGTTCCTTAAGATACATCCGCAGCAAGTGTAACAACCTTCGAACACATAACTCCTTCCATTAGTCCATCCAAACTATGCAAACACATACAGCAACTCTAAAACTCAACTTCCAGATCACCAAACCACAAACATCATTTCCAGAACCTAGAGAACACCATTACAAGACATATTCTAGATCTGCAAGACCGAAAAAAAAATAGCGGAGGACTACAGAGCAGAAACATTTATCCCAGTCCATAAATAACCAACTCTGCCAAAACAGTTCACACACTGATGAACACAACTTTCACACTCCATCAAACTAGAAGCTACAAATTAGTATATATCACCATCAAATCATCAACAACAACCCTTCAGATCCGCACAAGCATAGGATCGACATCGAAGAAACACGGAGCACATACTGAAGCACATTCCAAACCCATACATAACTTTGACTTCACTCTTTATTACTTTTCTCAAAAGCACTTGGAAACTCATCATTTCAGCTCATCTGCAATATCATAAGAATAGCTCCATTAAATCACAACATCTCAACAGCATCTCAACTATACATGCATAATCTACAACATATTGAACTGTGTTAGTTCATCAATGACAACATTAATGACAACACCGCCAAACTTGCTCATACTTGTAACAATCTCCCCCTTTGTCATTGATGGAAACACATGATGTGAAAAACAAATACAACTCTCTTCTTCTTCATGACTCTCTCTCTGAACCATCAATTTTTGGCACCACAAAACTCTCTAACTCTTTTAGGGTTTTGCACCTAAAAGGAGAGAGGTAGGCCAAAAATGCTAGCTAGGTTCATTCAAATTATGCAATGTAGGATGTTATTTAGACTAAATGAAATTATCTAAATGTAATTAAGTGATCTAAATGACTGATTATGTATGCAAAACTTAATGTTTATGCTATGTCAGAAAACACAATGTGATATGCAAACAAAGAGCTATGAATGAATAAATGCAGAACAGAAACAAATGAGTTGAATCAATGTGCACTTGGAAGTCTAATGAAGATTCTGGAATATTTTGAATGTTGTCTGGAATTACAGAAAATCACCAGTGGGACTCATTTTCCCAGGGTGGCGAATCAGTCCTGCTTCTGATGAAAATTGTCGAGAACGAGTTTCTGAGTGTCGGGATCCAGAATCTGACAAAACTTAGATTTCTAGCCTTAAGGTGGGACTCATTCACCACTAGTGGTGAATCAGTCCTCTCCCAAAATTCTAAGAAATCAGGAGACAATTCTACAACACCAGATCTGAGGATGTCTGCTTGTCAGGTTGTTGAAGTCAATTCTACGGGAAACAAACAGAATACCTTCTCCAAGCTCGAAATATGATTGATTTGACTTGAAGCACCTAGTTGACTTGTTGACCACTCTTCAACACCTAAATTCTTGTTAAATTTGCATACAAAATTCTGCAAAAACACATGCAAGAGGGGGAAAATGGTTGAGGGTTAGCAAATAGGGGTTTGCCTTGGTCAAACCCCACTTTGGCAATCAACCCCTTAATGAAATAATGAAATGGAAGAGAATGATAAACAAATAACATGCAAATGTTATCAACTTACCAAACCCTTGTTGAAGAAAATTTGAAGTTGTGTCAATGGATGCTTCAAAATTCTTGATGAATGCTTGATTAGGTGATGTAAAGTGCTTGAATGAGTGAATAGGTGAACTTGACGAATGCTTGAATGAATGGGGGTTGAAATGGATGTAAAAACACTTATTTATACATTATTTTGCCTTAGTAACCCATTGATACCTCATCACAGGGCGACATCAAGTGATTTTGAATAAAAACCCGAAAGAAAATTTAAAATATTTTGAATTTGGAGCCAAGGGGGACTCATTCACTACCCATGGCGAATGGGTCTCACTCTAGCCTTGAAAGTGGGTGTTGGGAATTAAGTCACATTTAATGTTATTTTTCAATTTTACATTCAAAAATACACTTAATTAAGCCTTATAAGGGCATAAAGGGTTCAAATAAAGCATAAGAAAGGTATAAATAGTGAAATTATGCCTAGAAAAGTGTGAAATCTTGTTACAAGACTTTACAACACTTCAAAATAGGGCTTGTTAAGTGATGAAAAGGTGATTTTTAGGTGAACTGTAATGAATAGAGTCTAGAAGAGTGTAGAAATATTTTACAACACTTCACAACACCTTAACAAGATGTTATTATTTAAATTTTAGTACCTAAATATGCATGTTCAAGCCACATTACAACATAAAATCAAAGAAAAATAGACCAAACATTGTGAAACGAGACCTAAAAGGCCATGAAAATGACAAGGGGCCATTTTTCTACGGCAAACTCTCCTTCTTTCTTCTACTATTTTCCACATGACTTTCTCTCCCCCTTTGACATCAATGGAAAAGATCAAAAGCTCTGATTACTCCCCCTTAGGAGTACACTCATTCAACTCATACTGCAACAATGAAAAACTTTTCTACTCCCCCTATGGAGTAGACCCATTCATCAGTCCAGAATGAAGAATCTGTGAATTCACTAGACTGATGCACATCCATGTGCACCTAGTTCAGAGCGCCAATGACCCCCAACCTCTCCCTAAGATACTCAAAAGTAACCTTCGGAAGGGCCTTAGTAAATATATCTGCAATTTGTTCCTTTGTTGACACATACTCTAGCCTGGCTTTATTCTCCAACACCTTTTCTCTGAGGAAATGATATCTGATAGATATGTGTTTTGTTCTTGAATGCATAACTGAATTCTTTGAAATGTTTATAGAACTTGTGTTGTCACAGAAAATAGGAATAGGCTCATCACATATCACTGGACAATGTATTTCAAAGTTTGATTCATCCACAAAACATGTGTGCAGCAAGATGTTGCAGCAATATATTTTCCCTTTGGGTGATCCCACAATAGTGGTTTACAGTTTTTGGTCAAACTAGACACTGAAATAAAAAAATTTAACTAAATCTTCACTTCGGGCACCTATAGCGGCTAAACCGTGAGGAATTTGAAGATGATGCAAACTAGAGTTTCGTGACATTTTTTCTATAGATTCTAAATATATTTTTTTCAAAATTTTTGGAATCAGTTTGCACTTCTTTTTCCATCTCCCTCAAAAACTAGTTTTTTTCAGAAAACAACATTTTTAAAAAGTGACGCTCACTGTATAACACATAACTTTTTTTCCATGAAGGATAAAATTCTAATTCTTTCGAATTTAGATTTGTAACTCTGATATCTAGTGTTTCCACTTGGTTAGATAGTTTTTTATTGAATACTTTTTCTTTAATCAAGTTTCAAATTCAAACCAATTACAATTCAGAAATAGTGCGACCGTACAATGCGTAACTTTTTTTGTATGTATCAAAATTCAATTTTTTTCTTTTTTTTTGGATCAAGGACTTCAATATCTAGTGCACTCATATTTTTTAATTTTTGTTTTTGATAATCTGCTATTTTTCTACATGTGCAGAACAGAGAGCTTGATTTTCGATGAAAAACCTATGTTTAATAAAACTAAAAAAAAAATACATAATAAAACCAAAAAATATTAAAATTATATTCATTGGATAGCTCGTTTTGAGGATTAACTGATTCTAGTTGGGTTTTTGAAGTCTCCGCCATTTTCATCTTCAACCCAAGCTCCGAAGTGCAAAAATTTAGATTTTTTTTGTGTCTGAGGGGGAGAATGAGGGATAAGGAGGGTTCACTCGAACCAGGGTTCACTTGAACCCTCGTTCAAGTGAACCACCTTTTAATTTGCATTTCCTTTGGTTTTTTCAGTGGGAAATGGGGGGCAAGCATTTAAGTGGGTTCACTCGAACCTATAGGTTCGTTCGAACCCCTAAAACCTTTTTTTTTCCATGGGCTCATTTTTTGTGAGTTTTCCTTCCTCCATCAAATTGTAAACCACTATTGTGGCTTCACCCCTCTACAATGGATAAAGAAACTGAGTCTTGTTTCTTACTCAACCAAGAAACCAATCTTCCACCAAGAAAGAAATCACCTCCACCGGTATTCTTCCAGTCATCCACACAACCAACCCAATTTGCATCGATATAAGCACTCAAGGTGAAATTAGCATCCTTAGGATACCATAAGCCATAATCCAGTGTACCTTTAAGATATCTAAATATCCTCTTTACAGCTATAACATGTGCCTCTTTAGGATTGGCTGGAAGTTTGGAAACTAAACATATTGCATGCATGATGTCTGGTCTAGTAGCAGTAAGATACAGCATCCCAACAATCATAGATCTATATTTTCTCTAATCAGCTTTAGCAAATTCATCATTTTTACTCAGCTTACATCCGATCACCATAGGAGTACTAACTGGTTTGGATTCATCCATTCCAAACTTCTTTAAACTCTTTCACATACTTAGATTGTGAGATGAATATCCCTTTATCAGTTTGATTTACTTGAAGACCAAGAAAGGAATTCAACTGACCAATCATGGACATTTCAAATTCTTTTTTTATTTCTTCTGCAAATCTTTTACACATGCCTTCATTTCCACCAAAGATGATATCATCAACATATACTACCACTATCAAAATTTTGTTACCTTGCATTTTGAAGTAAATATTGTTGTCAGCAAAACCTTTCCAAAATCCTTATTGTGTCAGGTATCTATCCAATCTTGCATACCAAGCTCTCTGGGAGCTTGCTTCAATCCATACAATGCCTTCTTCAACTTACAAACCATGTCCAGTTTGTTAGATAATTGAAATCCTTTAGGTTGTTCCATGTATACTACTTCTTCCAATTCACCATTCAGAAATGTTGACTTGACATCCATCTGATATACTTTGAAATCCTTGTGGGAAAAAAATGCCAAAAACATCCTAATAGCTTCCATTCTAGCCATAGGGGAAAATGTTTCTTCAAAGTCTATGCCTTCAACTTGTGAGTATCCCTTGCATACAAGTCTTGCTTTGTTTCTTATAACTTCACCATTTTCATTCAACTTATTTCAGAACACCCATTTTGAACCAATTACATTCTTATTCACAGGTCTAGGGACTAATTCCCATGTCTGATTCTTTTCAATTTGTTGCAACTCTTCTTTCATAGCTCTAACCCAACTCTCATCTTCACATGCTTCACACATAGACTTAGGTTCTATTTTAGAATGTAAACACATATTTACCTCAACTACTACTTTACTTCTTGTCTTCACACCTTCACTCTTATCTCCAATTATCTGTTCCTTTGGATGATTCTTCTGTACATACTTCAAAGTCTTAGAAACAGGTTCATGTTCATTTCCTTCTTCTTCTTCTTCATTTTGTTCTTCTTCCTCTTCCTTATTCTCTTTAGCTACTAGTACGCCAATAGGATCATTTGGTTCCACTTCACTTTTCTCAATAGGTTTGTGCATGTCCTCATTAACCTTTACATTAGCACTCTCAACAATATTTCTTAATCTTTTATTGAAGCATCTATATGCTTTATTGGTAGTTGAGTACCAAAGAAAAATTCCTTCATCACATTTAGCATCAAACTTCCCAAGATTTTCATCATCTCTTTTAATGTAACATATGCTTCCAGATACCTTAAAGTACTTCATAGTAGGATTCTTACCGATCCATAACTTAAAAGGAGTCTTTGTGATGTTGCCTCTAATTTGAACTCTATTAAGAACATAAATAGCAACGTGTATCGCCTCTCTCCAGTACACATCAGGTACATTTGATTATTTCATCATGGTTCTTGCAGCTTCCTGTACTATCTGGATTTTCCTCTCAACCACTTCATTCTACTGAGGGGTTCTCGGAGCAAAGAAGTGTCTTTTTATGCCATGCTCTTCACAAAATGCATTAAATTCACTAGAAGTGAATTCTCCACCTCTATCAGATCTCAAACATTTGGTTCTTAGGTTCACTTCATTTTCCACTCTTGCTTTGAACACTTTAAACCTATTTAGAGCCTGAGTCTTCTCTCTAAGAAAAGCAACCCATGTCATTTGAGAATAATCATCAATAAGGAGCATGAAATACCTATCACCATTTAGGCTTCATATTCTAGTCAGACCACAGACATCTATATAATTAATTCCAACATTTCGGTAGTAGATTTCTCTTTTCCCTTAAAATTGCTTCTTGTTTGTTTACCCAACTGACAACTTCTATAAATAGTATTAGCAGGCCTTGTGATTTTAGGCAGACCTCGGACATCTCTTGAACTAATTTTGACCATATTATCAAAGTTTACATATCCCATTCTCTGGTGCCACAACCAACTTTCATTGACTTGAGATACAAGGCACTGACCATCAACACCCTTAAGTTGATAGATATTTCCATGAGTTCTCCTTCCTGCAACAACCATATCTCTGGATCTTTCTCTAATCTCATAGGTATTATTCTAAAACACAAGTTTAAAACCTTTGCTACACATTTTTCCAACACTCAAAAGATTATTCCTTAAACCCTTTTACATAATATACATCATTAGTGTTGTCTATTCCATCAAAACTAATTGTACCTTTCCCAACAATCTTTGCTCCTGAATCATCACCAAACATGACCAAACCACCATCATACTTTTCAAGTTTAGTAAACTTACTTTTATCTCTGGTCATGTGATTAGATCATCCATTGTCAATCACCTAGTAGTCTTCATCCTGTTGAGCATGAAAGGTGGTGACTAAAGTACCTTCCATCTCATTCTTTTTATTCTCTGAAACATTCTTTCTTGCACATTTTCTAGGGTTAGCAGACACAAATTTATTCTCCAAAGCTAAAAAAAAGAATTCACTATCATTGCCCCCATAATTAGATTCATCATCAGAGATTTTGGCATCTTCTTTAACATAATATAGCTTCTTATATTTCTTATCCTTTCTATCCTTATCTTTATAATCCTTGTTCTTCTTATGTACAGCTCTATTCAGACATCTTGAAGCATAATGACAAATATTACCACAACTGAAACATTTAAAGGGCAACATACCTTTATACTTACCAGTACCTTTCTTCAACTTCCTAGTAAAATTCGCTTCCAACTTATCAGAACCATCACTATTCAGATCATCCTCAATGTTTGTAACTGCTTTAAATGTAGTTTTTGTCTTTTCCTCCTTTCCAAACTTTCTCATCTCAAATGCTCTCAAGGTGCCAAACAATTGTTCTTTAGTATACTTCTTAGGATCATACATCTCTTCAATAACTAAGATCTTATCACTATAACACTCAGGTGGGGTTATTAAAATCTTCTCAATTATATTTTCATCAGTCAGTTTTCCCCCTTGATTCTTAACTTCATTTGTTGCAACCCTCTGGAAATAGCTTGCAAAATCTTCCCCTTCTTCCATTTTCAAATTCTCATATCTACACTTTGTCGCTAGCTTCTTTGTCAATTTTACTCTTTCATTTCCATTATATAGTTCTTCTAACTTCTTCCAAACTTCATTTGGAGTGTCCAAAGAAATAACCTTAGTTCTCTTAGTTTTAGATAGAGCACTAAAGATAGTATACCTCACTTTTTAATTCTTCTCATAAGTAGAAACCTCATGTGTAGTAGTACGACCACTCACTGGAGCAACATACTTCATCTCAACAGCCTTCCAGGTCTTGTAACCAAGAGAGATAATATATCCTTTCATCTGCACTTTCCAATCATTGTAATCAGATCCATCGAACATAGGGATCGCCAACTTATGCATCATCGAATCTTCCTTAAGCGGTTAAGCTCTAAACCAAGGAACCAAATCTCTGATACTAATTGTTATAAGGCACGAGAAAAATGAGAGGGGGGGTGAATTAGTTGTCACCAAATTTAAACACAAAACTTCAAACACTTATTAACTTCACAACCACATTGTTCTGTTATTAAGTATGAACATGAAATACAGATAACAAAAAGAAAAATCAACACAAAGAACACCAAATTTTACGTGGAAAACCCAATGAGGGAAAAACCATGGTGAGGATTAACTCACAATATAAAGTGATAGCAAAACTAAATACAAAAGGCTCACTGCCCAAATACAAAGGCTCACTGCCTACAAAAAGGACTCACTATCCAACAAGGAGGCTCACTACATTCAGATACCTAAGATAATAGAAAGATCCACCACAACAATTTACACACATCAGCGGCCTTGAATAGAAGATTGTAGAAACCTTCAGCTCACTACTTTCAAGAATCTAACACAATGAAGTATTACTGCCTCAACTCACTTTCGCACACTTCTACTTTTCACTTGTGGCTTACTTCATTACTTGTGTATATCTTAATCCTTCACATCTTGACTTGCATTTATACCATCTTCAACCTTAGAAAATTTCTCCAAGGTCAGCCTCATATGCTTCATTTCATAAATTCAAATTAGGTCAGCAGCTCAACATTCCCGTGGTGGAAAGGAATGAGAGTGGACCAATTAAACACTTAACCAAGATCAAAAATAATGTCTCAGATCAACCACATGCTTCCTTAATTAAATTTTAATTCTTCATATGAAGTGTAAACACCAGGTCAACAAAACCTAATGAAAACACAAATGAACATTGAAGTACACACTTCTCAGCAAGAAGATAACCGTGGATAACATAAAACACTTCATTATGCATGAGAACACTTCTTAGGTTCCTTTAGATACATTTGCAGCAAGTCTAACAACCTTCAAACACAATACTCCTTCCATCAATCCATCTGGACTGTGCAAACACATACAGCAACTCTAAAACTCAACTTTCGGATCACCAAACCACAAACATCTTTGCCAGAACATAGAGAACACCATTACAAGATATATTCTAGATCTGCAAGACTGGAAACAAAATAGAGGAGGACTACAGAGCAGAAACATTTCTCCTAGTCCATAGATAACCAACTCTGCCAAAACAGTTCACACACCGATGAACACAACTTTCACACTCCATCAAACCAGAAGCTACAAATCAATATATATCACCATTAAATCATCAAAAACAACCCTTCAGATCCATACAAGCATAGGATCAACATAGAAGAAACACGGAGCACATACCGGAACACATTTTGAACCCATACATAACTTTTACTTCACTCTTTATTAATCTTCTCAAAAGCACTTGGAAACTCATCATTTCAGCACATCTGCGACATCATAAGAATAGTTCCATGTACTCACAACATCTCAATAGCATCTCAACTATACATACACAATCTGCAACATAGTGAATTGTGTTGACATCAATGACAACATTAATGACAACACTACCAAACTTGCTCATACTTGCAACACTCCTTTTGGGAAAAATGCAGCTTGCAACTCTTTAAAAGAAGTTTGAAGTCTTCATTTGTAGGAGGATGAGTTTGAGAGTTGATTTCATGTTTGGCTAGCTTGAGAGGGTAGCTTCTCAGTCAGAACACTCAGACTGGTGTGTAGCCTCAAATTGAGCAAGCTCATAATTAGCATACATACTCTAATCTTTCTATACTTCTCATCATAGTTCATCATTGCAGGTCGGCATCTTTAGAATTTGGGTAGAGAAGAGATATCAACTAGTTCGCCATCATATAGTTTCTACACTAGATTTTTTCTTATTAGTGCACCTATGAGCCATATAAGGAGGAAGTATTTTGTGGGTTCATGCAACTATTGTGTCTCCAAGATCACACAAGATTGTCATTTCTATGAGCTACGCCTGGGAACTAGCATCATTACAATAACTGGGTATTCTGTTTTGTTGATAGTTAAATATTGTAAAACATTTGAAGTTGAAATCAATAATTTTTTGAGCTTGATTTTTTGAATTTCTAGTTGAATGGAAAAATCATATTTCTTGTTCTCAATTTGATATTTTGACTGGGAATTTTAATATCTCACATTATTAGCATAAGTATAGTTGATATTGATGAAAATTAGTGATAGTAACTTTTAGTATTGAGGAAAATTAGTGTTGGTATCTTTCAGGTGGTTACTCCCATCTAAACTTGGTTATTTAGGTTAAAGGTCCCTTTGGTTCTTGTTGTTTGCAGCTTGAGTTGTATTGCTAACCTTTGATGGCCACTACTGTTGGGTTGTCGATGATTTGCTGATTATTTTATGTTTACAGCTTTCTTGCTTTAGATTGGGTTGCAGATCCATCAAAATCGCTTGTACTGGGTTTCGAAGCCCCATCAAAACCTATTTTTCCCATAATCAAAAACAAATGATTAAACAATTAAATAATAAATAATAATAATAATAATAATAATAAATATTATATATATCATCATATATATTTTATTCATTCTAATATAATTTATTCACTTAAAGACTGATTCTCACGATTGTATTGTATTTTTTTAATAAAAAATAAAGTTAATAATATATGTTTTTTCTTTAGTTTCTTTAAATTACTATATTTCACACCCCAAGAAAAGTAGTTTCTTTTCTTAAAGAATATTAAGGGAACTATATTTAAGGAAGGACTTCTTTAGTAAACATGGGGCGTCGTATTCACTCCATGGTTAATATTACCAATCTAAACATTTATAAAATTACTAGTATCTCCCTTGATAATAATCTTCTAGTATAATTATTACTTTCTATAAAAGAAAAGGTTGTTAAAATGAATTTAGTTTCACTTAGATAATATTGATTTAAGCTTCCATATAATTCATTCAAAATAACATATTTATTATTCACTTTGATTTTTTTCTACTTTTCAGTTACTAATATTAAAATTAATTCTAACTTATTTAGTGAGGATATTATTATCAACTGACCCAGACTAAAAATATTTAAGATGCATGTTATCAATATTTTTACTTTCATATTTTACCCTATGTCAGTACTCCCAAATAAATAACTCGCACTGAGTGAGTTCTTCCAAATAAACTTAAATACAATGTTTTTTTTTTAAAATTGTACAACAATAATGATCTTGGCATATCCTATGGTTTATAACCATTAACTTGTGATGGCTAAGATAACCCATTCCAAAACATAGGGCAACCAGTTTCAAATTTATTTAATTGTCGAGTTTTTTATTTGTCACACTGTGTTTTTTTTTTTTTTTTAAAACATCTACTGTTAAGGGAAAGAAATGCACTATTCTCTGACAATCTCAAACACTATAACTCTAATTTTGTTTCTATAATAGATTTAGTATCAAATGTTTTTTTATACATTTACAAATTTATGCACAGGAAAAAAAACCATATATTGCATGCCAATTTATTTTAATTTTTTACTTTTCCTATATAAATCTTACACCTTGTTATGAATGCATTCTCAAAATAGTTTCATTATTGCAAACACTATTTCAGACTTTCATAATAGCATGCAAGCTTACAATTTCCAGAATAATAATATAAAAACAAATCAATTACTATATATTCCTTTTTAAAGCACAAGGTAATAATTTTCGTTGTTCTAAAGAAAAATGAATGTAAAATTACAGTACATACAAAGAATTAAAAAGAATAATAAGATGATTATATTTAACAGAATAATAAAATGATTACTTCCATTTCAGCTATGTTTTCACAGATTATATCACATAAAACACTTACAATAGCCCAATAAAATTTGTACAATAATCTAACAAGGCAGGTTACATTATGGAATAAATCTTTCAATATTGTTTGCAATGGAAACATAAATAGTCCCAAATTGGCATCTTCCTCAAAATTGTAAGCTTCTTTCAAATTTGTAGAACCTACACATAACACAATTTTCTTCTAAAGCCAATGGGGTGCTCACCACCCAACCATAGACTAGAAAACTAGTCACCCCTGAGCTTGGAGGCCATCAAAGCAACTGAGTTACACACATTCTCAAACATGCAACAATATTAAACACACATATATACAATAACACCCAAAACATAGGAATTCACATGCACATTAAATCTTCTTAAAGATTCAAGAAAGTAGGAGACTTAGGAGATAACACTACCCAACAGGGAAACATGTATATATATATATATAAAGATCTGTACAATATCACAACTTCTCTCCATATATCCATCCATCCAACTCCACAAAATAATTTGGACACTCATACCCAAAAACTTCATGCTCCAATAATGTGGGTACTCATACCCAAATCTCCACCTTCTCAAAGGTTGGAGGTTTCCCCATTGGAGGTTCATCCTCTCTCAACCCCATACTTGGGGAGCTCTCAAAATATGAGAGTCATCCCCATACAACCCAACACAAATAAAAACCAACACATAACAATACAATAATTACTTCAAATGAATATTCATAGTTTTTTTTTCAAAATTTAATAAATTCAACCAAAAACAAATACAAAGGAATTGAAACCAACCTCTTACGCTTTTCAAGAAGAAAATTGTGGAAGAGCCCAAGTTTTTCCTCCAACTCTTTTTCCACCCCAAAAACATCTTCCAAAACTAGAACCAAAAATTACCCCAAATCCAAAAGAAAATCCAACCCCTCACCAATCCAAAAAGAAAGAGATAAATATAAGTCCTCAAAATTTGTTTCCAAAACAACTCTTCCTTTAAAGAATTGAAGATAAATCAAAATCTAATTGAAATTAATCCATTTACAACCCATTTCAAATCTAAATTCGTCATCCTTAAAGTTGGGCCTTTTTGAGAGGTTGTATCTTGATTTTAGTTCAAGATACAACTTGAATTAAGTGCCCAACCCTTGGGTTAACACCCCAGGGGTTCAAAAAAGACAAAAAAAAAAACATAAAACAACCTTTTTTCAACC
>VDFB02080259.1:77966-183047 GCA_007258455.2 Sequoia sempervirens
GCAAAGTGGTGCAACTTTCATTCTACAACTCATGTGACCAAACAAACTATTCCAACACATCTGAATGGGTACGTTTATGCTAGGCATGGTTCTCTTTTGCACCCAAACATGTTGAATCACTCTGAGCTACATTCAACCAACTCGATCCCTTAAGAGTCCAAATTATAAAATGGCTATAATATTTGGCAGGCTATTACTCATAAACCATGATGCTTACGAACTCTCTGTATGAACCTATAGGATCACATTGGGCCCCTCTATAATAACCTCTCTTGGTTTTTGTTATCTCGGAGTCGTTTTCTCGTGGTGTCCAGTTTTCACTTGATGGAAAAAGTGTCAAATGCAAGCAATGTAAAGTTTCAAAGTGGTGCAACTTTCATTCTACAACTCGTGTGACCAAATAGATTGTTCCAACACGTTTAAATGGGTATGTTAAGGCTAGGAATAGTCCTCATTCACACCCAAACATGTTGAATCACTCAAAGCTACGTTCAACTGGCTCAATCCCTTAAGGGTCCAAAGTGCAAAATGGTTGCAATATTTGATGGGCTATTACTCGGAAACCATGATGCTTACAAACTCTCCATCTGAGCCTACAAGATCACATTGGGCCCCTCTACAATAACCTCTCTTGTCTTTTGTTATCTCAAAGTCATTTTCCCGTGGTGATGACTTTTTAGTTGATGGAAAAAGTGTCAAATGCAAGTAGTGTAAAGTTGCAAAGTGGTGCAACTTTCGTTTTGCAACTTGTGTGACCAAACGGACTGTTCCAACGCATCCAGATAGGTGTGTTTACACTAGGCATAGTCCTCTTTCATACCCAAATATGCCAAATCACTCTGAGCTATGTTCAACCGGCTCGATCCCTTATGATGGCATACAAAACAATCGAAAAGAGAAACATTCACATGACAGTTGACAAGTCTGAGTTTTCTACTCCAAAAGTATATGATCATCCTCAATTCTAGCAAGGGCAAGAAATTTTTAAATTATCCTCCTTGCCCTTACAATAATATACAACCAATTTAAAATGCGTTCAATGGTGGAACTTGGAAACATTTTTTTTTTCCTCAATTAACAACTTTGTTTGTGAAGCATTTTGTCATTTTCATTTGAAATGATTTACTATGCTTGAAAATTGGAGTCTAAGAGAAACAAGTGATGCTCTCACGTACATTTATTATTTGGTGTGATAAATAAAGTTTTCACCCAAGTCCATTTCTTATTTGTACTATAAATTATAAAGCTTTCTCCTAAGTCCATTTCCTATATAGGAAATAATATTGTAAAAAGTTGACATATACATCTTTCAACGTGTTTATATGGTGATGGATTAAGAACATAACAATTCATTTTGTACTATGAGGATTATGCTGTGAAAATGTTTAAAGACTATTCAAGATAAATGTTTGTATAATAATGTGTCAAAAAGTTAACTACTCATCATCTACTATGAATATTATGTTTTGCAAGTGTAGTGAAGATTGCACGTATCCTTTGATTAATTAAGTTGTTCCAATCAAAATATTAAATATACTGGAATCTTTTTATGATTCAACATCTCATGGAATACCAATTGAAAATGTGTTTTTTCTTTTAGATAAAGCATTTGATGAAACTTTTTGAATTAAACTAAATTTAGATATGTAAGAACAAGGGAGCACTAGGAAATACATTGCTCAAGGATCTTAAATAAGCCTTCTTACCAAATTTGAAAAAGCATAATAAGCCCATGGTTGAAAATTTTGTAGTGGTCAAAGTGGGTACTAATTCTATATTATATAGATCATAATTCTTCTTTATCTTTAAGATCTTCTAAGTTTGGAAATTGTTTCACCAAGTTATGAAGGGTGAACTATTCTTTATTCAGTTATGCCTATGTGGGTTCATTTGCCTTATCTCCTATTGTAATTTTGGGTGGATTACTGCTTTCAAAGATTGGGAATGCTTTGGGTAGATTTATATCCATTGATCCGATGGACATAGAAATATATCAAAGGGGTTTCTTAACAAAGTTTGGTTGATAGTTGGGGAGTGAGGATGGAAACAAGCCATTGATTATGAAAATTTTAGTGTAGAATATTCTACCTAAAATATTCCTTTAGATAAGTTTGCTAGTTGTTAAAATTTTAGGATAATAATTGCTTAGTTGTGCAATCTTGCATGGAGTTGCATGCCTATTTTCTAACTTTCACAGTTGTCATTCTAGAAGGCTCATCTCTTGATATATATATTATAATCATTCTTAATCAATTATCAAGTTAATAATTAGTGCATTTATTTACAGTTTATCTTTTCTTTTCAATTTTTTCAATTTTGTAATTTGTAACTCTACTAGTATTCTTGGAAATATTGAAGTTGTTTAGCATCAACTAATAAAGTTGTTTAGCATCAATCAACAAATATTCAAGACAAACCATGAAGGACAGCAATGAGCAATGTTAGGGCTAACCAATTAATAAGTATACACATGAATAATTCAAGCATACATGTGAATAAGTGAAGCACAAGTGAAAGGAAAGCACAATGCGGAAACACCTTCCAAATGCAAAATTCTCAAGAAAGAAGTGCAAAAAAAATAATTTCACTTAATTTGAATATCAATCATTAAGATGCACATCATCAGAATATGAGAATAGACAATTTAAGCAACACACAAATTGAACACCAGTTTTACATGGGAAAATCCTTACGGGAGAAAAACCCACATACCGAGCAAAGTCACTTTGTATTACAGTAAATAGATTACATACAAAGTTGTAGACTCCACTTTCAGGTGTTAATTCGCAATATCAGTTCAGTAGCATTACATTCCCTCTTCATTTGAGAAAACACCAATTCAATGCAATACCATTCATCTCTCTCTCACATTACATTACAGACATCCCATTTTATCACTCATTCTTTGGGTCAACCTAATCTCTCCATGTCGTAGTACTGATTTTCCAACCAATGAGCAATTTTATTTTGTAATCCAATTACATCATTATCAGGAAAAATAGCTATTGACTTCAGGTTGAAAAACTTTAGTCCAATGATTGTTGATTCATAATGGCGATGTAGAATCAACAAATGAATTTGTGCCACGTGTCAACACATCACTTGCCCAACGTTGTTGACCATCGCACCATTTGAGTTCCACCAAGGCATTCTCCATGAGTTACTGAGTCGACAGATGTACATCACTCAGTCTATTCCACACACCCCGACAGGAGTTAGTCGGAACCCATCACAAGGGGCATGGAGTTAGTAGGCACCATTGGATAATTATAATCGCAACCATCGATCAACTGCCACCATGATGTCACATCATCACCGCTGACCAATCTTGCACACCCCGCAGGAGTCTATCGAGACCCTCCACAAGAGGTGTGGGGTTAGCAGGCACCGTTGGATCAAACTTATTGCAACTATAGATCAAGTTATATTATCACATCATCGTGGTCCCCACTACCATCATTACATCCAAGTCACACCAACAAGAGTCACCAAAATTCTCACCACAACCCATCGGTCTATTAGGGAGACTCAAGGCAGAGTCCCACTGATAAGGCTAAGTCCCATCGACAATCTTCTTTCACGTTCCATCGAGCCATCGAAGAGACCTGAGATAGAGTCCCTTCGATGAGAGTAATTCCTGCCGATGGTTCCTAAGACCCACCAATAGAACACACCACACTGAATAGAATGGAATTGGTCCATCGATGGGACTGAGAACAAGGTCCCACCAATAAAGAATTGTTAGGTTGATAGAGAAACAAACACAACTGTTGCAGGAAGTCAATCAAGCTAGTAAATCTGAGGCACATTTTTCCAACATGCTCCCACTTGACAAAGGACTTACTGGTTTCTTCCTAACTCAAAGTTATTGAAATTCATAGGCCCCAAGGCCCATCAAATTGGCACACCACCTGTACTTGTCTATGCTCATAGGCTTTGTCAACGCATCAGTGACATTCTCTAGAGTATCCACTTTTTCAAGATTAACCTTTCCATCATCCACCATATAACAAATGAAATGATATTGAACATCGATATGCTTCATCTTGGCATGGAAAGTGGGATTCTTCGCCAAAAAAATAGCACTCTAACTATCACAACAAATAGTAATTTGTCCTGCATTAAACCCGACATTAGAACACAAACATTTAAGCCAAATGGATTCTTTATAGGCATGTGTTGCTGCCATGTACTTTTCCTCAATAGTAGATAAAGTGACTACAGCCTATCGCTTGCTCATCCAACTCACTACACCATCGAATAACATGAAGATGTATCCACTGGTGGATCTTCTACTATCAACATCCCTTGCCCAATCAGAATCCACATACCCATGAATGCTAAGAGACCTCTGTGATCCAACCAAGTTGCCATGATAACACAAATCATACTTAGAGGTACCCTTCAAATACCTGAAAACTCTCTTCACATCATCCCAATGTGGTCTTCCTGGATTAGCCATAAACCAACTAAGTACTCCCACTGCTTGGGAAATTTCTAGCCTGGTACAGACCATTGCATACATTAAACTACCAACTGCACTCGCATAAGGCACCCTGGTCATGTCCTCCATCTCAGTAGGAGACTTCGGACAATCTTCAACAAATAGCTTCATTCCCTACAACACTGGAACAACTAACTGCTTGCAATTTGTCATACTAAATCTCTCAAGGACAATATTAATATACTTACTCTGGTTGAGCCAAGGTTTTCTACTTCCCCTATCCCTTTTGATTTCCATACCCAGAAGATACCTTGTTGCACCTAAATCTTTCATTTCAAACTGTGTTGACAACTGAGATTTTAAATCAGAAACCATACCCCTTACTATTCCCAAAGAATAACATATCATCTACATACAGGACAATAGCAAGTAAATGATCATTTTTAGTTTTGTAGTACACACAATGATCTAATTTTGATCTCACAAATCCCAATGACAACACAAAGGTGTCAAAATTTTGATACCACATTCTAGGTGATTGCTTTAAACCATATAGAGATTTCTTTAGCTTGCAAACCATACTTTCTTTACCTTTTTCAACAAAGTGCTCAAGATGGGACATATAAATTTCTTCTTCTAGATCTCCATAAAGAAATGTTGTCTTCACATCCATCTGCTCAATCACTAAGTCATACGCAGCTGCAAGTGACAATAGAAATTTGATAGATGTCAGCTTAGCTACAGGAGAAAATCTTTCTCCATAATCAATTCCCTCCACCTGGAAATAACATTTCACAACCAACTGAGCTTTATACTTCTCAACATTGCCATCTAGACCAATTTTCTTCTTAAATACCCATTTACAGCTAACAGGATTTTGACCTTCAGGCAAAGGTACCAAATCCCAGGTTTCATTCTTTTTCAATGATGCCATTTCCTCATTCATGGCTTCCAACCAGGAATCTAAATCAGACATATTAATAGCCTCTTTTACAATCCTAGCTCATCAGTGCTAGTAATCAAAGCATAGGCATAGCTCGAATCCAACATGGAAAATCCATACCTTTCAGGTGGTCGCTTCTCATGTGTAGACCTCTTCACTGGCCAAGGCTGAGGTTCTTCTTCCTGTTTAGAGTTCTCAAAACTACTAGAGCTCTCCTCTGTTTTAGACACACTTTGAATTTGTATTTCCTCTTTATCTAGAGTTCGAGGAATTTCAACTACATCATCCTTCTTTTCTTTTCCTTTTTTCTCTAACTGTAGATCAACTACAAAAGGTTTCAACTCCCAAAATATTACACTTTTGTTGTACACAACCTTCTCAGTAACAGATTCCAAAGTTTGTATCCTTTCACACCAATGTAGCAGTCGATGAAGATACATTTTACAGCTTTGTTTTCCAACTTTGATCTTTTCTCATTTGGCACATAAACATATGCTTCATAGCCAAAAACACAAATATGTCTTAGAGAGGGCTTCTTACCAAACCACACTTCTATAAGCATTTTGTCAACAAGAGCCGAACTAGGTGAACGATTAACCAAGTAGCATGTAGTAGCTACAACCTCAGCCCAGAACTTCTACTCCAAACCAGCACTGCTCAACATACTTTTCGCTCTTTCCATCAACATCCTGTTTAACCTCTCAGCAACTCCATTCTATTGTGGAGTATAAGGAATAGTTTTATGCCTTTTAATTCCATGGTCTTTGCAATACCTTTCAAAATCTGTAGAATAAAATTCATAGTCATTATCTATCCTTAAGCATTTAATTTTCCTTCCAGTCTGATTTTCTACCAAGTTTTTAAACTCTTTAAACTGACTGAACACTTCTAATTTACTTTTAAGAAAGTACACAAATTCCCTTCTCAAATAATCATCAATAAAAGAAACATAATATTTAGACTTCAATAACGAAGGAACATTCACTGGATCAAATACATCAGAGTGAACATAATCCAATATGCCAGAAGACTTATGAGTACTAGAATAAAATGAAACATGGTGTTTCTTTCCATAAATGCAATGTTCACAAAAATCGAACTCAAGGTTACAATCATCAAACCCTTCTACTAGGTTTTTATTCTTCAAGGCTTTTAAGCCTTTTTTCTCCTATGTGTCCAAGTCTATGATGCCACAGCATGGTTTTCTCTGCTGAGATTTTCACCTCCATAGAGTTTACACCAAGAGGAACTTCATTCTCCTTCTCTACACAAGCAACTTTGCTTGACTTTACAGAGATGTTACATTGAACATGACATGCATCCAGCTTGTATAGAGTGCCTATGCGTGCACCCTTAGCCAACACCATTCAACCTCAAGTCATTTTGCAGCCTCCACTCGAGAAAGAAACATGCACACCAACATCATTCAGCTTACTAATAGAAATCAGATTACAAGCCAGACCTAGTATATGCATTACACCATCAGGGTATGTGCAAGATCATGATGGGCCAAAAAGTGACGATATGATGGGTATGTGTAGGGTATGTGGCTGACGACTTTTTTTTACCCAAAATTGATTAAACGAAAAGGGTTTTTAAAGGAGATTCTTAGCTTTCCACCAATATAAATTATGCTTTACTTTCAATTTAATAAGTAATTATTATTCATTTTCTATTTGAATTACAACTAAAGTCCCGATTGATAGGCTGATTGATAGGCTGATTGAAAAAAATCTATAGCTTTCAAACAGTATCACATTTTTTGAATCTGAAACGTGCATCACATTCTATACTTAGCATACTATAGGATTAAAAAAATGAGTTTCATGAATTTTTTACCAAGTTAAGGTGGTCAAACATACGAGTTTTTATATTTTTTTTAAGTTGTATTAAAAGAATCATAATTAATTATTTACTTGGAAAAAAATTACAAAAAAATATACATCACATTGAGACATGAGTCCTCTACTTATATCTAAAATCTTATAGAAAAATATTATCATTTTATTGTGGTTAGGGTGGTTAGACAAACACCTACTTCTTATTTTTCCCTAAAATTTAAGTACCACTGCATTGAAATTTCAAATTTTCATCAAATAGATTTTTTAAATAAACCTAGTAGTTTAGAAACTACATTCAATTTGCTACAAATTTTATTCTTACATATTTTTGAAATAATATAGATAACTTATTCATTTTTTTACGTCAAGTTGCCTAACTCTGTTTTTCTAAATTTTTCGCCACTTAAGGGCCTATTTTTTCCATGATGATCCTGCACATACCCATCAATTCCTTTGATTCTTTTTTCAGGAAATTGGATTTTGACTCTTCCACAGCCAACAATTTCAAGAGATGAATCACTTGCTAGGTACACTTTTCCACCAGCATACTTTTCATACTACGTGAACCAATCTCTATGAGATGTCATGTGAAAAGATGCTCCTGATTCAATCATCCGGACATCATCTAATGCATAAGTCGCCAAGGCTGCAATGAAGGCATCTGCATCACTTTGAGAAGAATCATTTTCTGAAGAGTTCTTCTTCTTCTTCTTCTTCTTCTTCTTCTTTTTCTCCTCTTTACAATCCTTCTGAATATGACCAGTCTGCCCACAATTCCACCATTTCACCTTGGACTTCTTCCTTGGAGACTTTGATCTCCCTTCAAATTTGGATTTAGACCTCTTGTCTTTCTTTTTTCCTCTCTCCTTTGATCTACCCCGAATAGCAAGGGCCTCCTTGGCCATCTCAAAATATTTCCTTCGCATTTCTTTTAACAGCAATGAAGCAACCACATCTTATGTCTTCAAAGTGGTTGTTGTACTTCCAATAGCCATCACCAGATGATCCCATGTGTCAGGTAAGGAACATAATAGAAGCATACAGTGATCCTCCTCCTCTATCTTCACACCCATAGAGGCCAACTGAGCAACAATCATGTTAAATGAATTCAAATGGTCTACAACAGATGCACCTTCTTCCATCTTCAAGGAGTATAACTTCTTCCTCAAGAATAACTTGTTTACCAGAGACTTGCCCTGATAGATATCACCAAGTTTCTTCCATAAAGAAGATGCAGTCTTCTCCTCATGGATGTTCAAGAGAACAGAATCAACTAGTCAAAGTCTTATCAGCCCTTTGGCTTTTCTTTCTACGAGATCCAAATCTTCATGCTTCATGCCTAAGGGTTTAGTTCTAGACAACAATCCAGAGATCTCTTTCCACCAATAGATCTTCCATTTTGAGTTTCCACAACTCAAAATTGCTGCCATTAAAATTTTCAATTTCTACTCTTCTTAATGTGCTTGCCATCTCAATTTGTAACCAAGACAATCAATTTTCTCTGCAAGACTCCCACTAAACAAAATTAGCACAAAAAACTAGCCCTACTCAAGAGGATAACACAACTGGATAGGCCCTGATACCACTTGAAAGAAAAGAATGGTGTGGAAATGCCTTCCAAATGCAAAATTCTCAGGAATAATTTCACTTAATTTGAATTACAATCATTTTAAGATGCACACCATTAGAATACAAGAATAGACAATTTAAGCAATACACAAATTGAACACCAATTTTACATGGGAAAACCCTTACGGGAGAAAAACCCACACACGAAGCAAAAGTCACTTTGTATTACAGTAAATAGATTACATACAAAGTTACAAACTCCACTTTCAGGTGTTAATTCACAGGATCTGTTCGACAACATTGCATTCACTCTTTGTTTGAGCAAACACCAATTCAATGCAATACCATTCGTCTCTCTCTCACATTACATTACAGACATCCCATTTTATCTCACTCATTCTTCAGGTTAGCCTAATCTCTCCATGTCGTAGTGTTGATTTTCCAACCAATGAGCAATCTGATTTTGTAATGCAGTTACATCGTTATCAAGAAAAATAGCTATCGACTTTAGGTTGAAAAACTTTGGTCCAATGATTGTTGATTCACGACAGTGATGTAGAATCAACAAATGAATATGTGCCACATGTTGACACATCACTTTCCCAACTCTATTGACCATCACACCATTTGAGTTCCACAAGGGCATTCTCCATGAGTTATCGAGTCGATAGATGTACACCGCTCATTCTATTCCGCACACCCCCACAGGAGTCAGTCAAAACCCGCCACAAGGGGCGCGGAGTTAGCGGGAACCATTGGATTATTATAACCACAACCATCGATCAACTGCCACCATGACATCACGTCATCACCACTGACTAATCCCACACACCCTACAAGAGTCTATCAGGACCCACCACAAGAGGCGTAGGGTTAGCAGGTGTCGTTGGATCAAACTTATCGAAACCATAGATCAAGTTATATTATCACATCGCTATGGTCCCCACTGCCACCATGACATCCAAGTCACACCAACGAGAATCACCAACATGCTCACCACATCCCATCAGTCTATTGGGGAGACTTAAGGTAGAGTCTCATCAATGAGGCTAAGTCCCATCAACAATCTTCTTTCACGTTCCATCAAGCCATCGAAGAGACCTAAGATAGAGTCCCTTCGACAAGAGTAAGTCATGTCGATTACAACCAAAACCCGCTGATAAAATGTGCACCACACTGAATAGAATGTTATCAGTCCACCGATGGGACTGAGAACAAGTTCTTACCGATAAAGAACTATCAGGCTGATAGAGAAACAAGCACAATTGTTGCAGGAAGTCGATCAAGCCAGTAAACCTGAGGCACCTTTTTCCAACAACAAGTGTGCAAATACACGTAAGCCTTGAAGAATACACATGAATACATAGTATATGCATTAATAAAAAGTATATGCATGAATGCAAGGTATACACATGGAAACACATAAGTCACAAAGTATACACGTAATTTGTAAAGTATACACTTGAATACATGTAACTCATATCTATTGAACCGTGGATTTATAATGCAAATATGGACACCATCGATAAAAAAGATTTGTATTGACCAAATAGCCATGTAGCCATACATCAATATATGTCAATATAAGTATAAAATATATACAAAATAGCCATATAGGAATACAATGTCAAATATATGCAATACAAAATATGTACAAAAATGCCATATAGGTATATAACAAAGGGCTCTAGAATCAAAAGTCATTGCTCTCCATGCTCTCGAAATAAACTCTTACCCTTTGCTTTTCGTCCAGATGGTGATAAGTCTGTCACTCATTTATTTTGAGGTCAAGGAGTGCTCTTGGTGCTCCTCCTAGGGTTTAGTTCCTAGTCAAGATTTATCTATTACAATGACAAGTAAAGACATTAATATATAGAAATTACATTATAAAAAATGATATATTTAACAAAATAATTACTTACCACCACTAGACGATCACTCTCCTCAAGGGAAATATTCACATGCCCATGTTGTGGCATGTTGAAGCCCTGTAGAAACCATCCAAAAAGAAATTAAACTATGAATCAATAATGGTTTGATTTTTCACTAACAGCTATAACAATGAATGTAAATTGAAATTTAATAATCTGCCTCATACCTCTGTGAGAGAAATCAAGGATTCTATAGCAAAAGAAACACCAAGCTCCATTTCCCTATGAACATGTGGAGATGTATCTGCTTCCAACATTTGAAAATAAAACAACAAATTATTCAATCACGAAAACTACAATAGTGATGCACGTCATGGCTTATAATGTATAAGATAATGAACAAAATTTTGAGAACTTATTGAACTATATATTTCTAACTATCATCCTTACTATTTTCCCTATCCATAGCTTTTTCAAAAGCACCTGTTTTAGGATTTTATCCATAGCAGCAAGGCAGTGAATCGTTTGATAAAATGCTTTAGTAGACATGTACAAAAATTGTGGTAGCATAGAGAAGGCAATGAACTGTTTGAAAAATGCCTTAAAGAAATGTGGTCTCATGGTGATGGAATGCCATTACAAACAAATATGTCATGACATTCCATCACCATGAGACCACATTTCTTTGAGGAATTTTTTCAAACAGTTCATTGCCTTCTCTATGACTAGTATTATGTTGGGATGGGATGGATGGTATAGTGTGGTCTTGGTTATGAGATGGAGGGTGATCATGACATGAAGAGGGAGGGGTGGGGATATGAAAAAGTGGACTAAAAGGTGGAAGATTTCATGGATTGGTAATTTGAGGATGAGTATGAGGACCTTGAAAAGAATTTGGAGGAGAATTTTTGCTTAAGGCTTGGTTTCTATTCTTCGGGCAGTGAGTTGTTTGAAAAAATGTCTCAAAGAAATGTGGTCTCATGGTGATGGAATGGTATTCCATCACCATGAGACCATATTTCTTCAAGGCATTTTTTCAAACTACTCACTGCCTTGACTATGATATTGCTTACTATTATGCCTTGTCTATACTACCACATTTTCCATACATGTCTACCAAAGAATTTTATTAAACTACTCACTTCCTTGCTGCTATGGCTAAAATCCTAAAATAAGTGGTTTCCAACAAACTATGGATGTTTGGAAAAAATGTCTATCAAATCATAATAGTGAGCAATAGCATAGACAAGGCAGTGAGTAGTTTGAAAAAATGCCTCAAAGAAATGTGGTCTATTGCTTACTATTATGCTTTGATAGATTTTTTCCAAGCATCCATAGTTTCTTGGAAAGCACCTTTTTTAGACTTTTAGCCATAGCAGCAAGGAATTTCAAGTAGTTTGATAAAATGCTTTGGTAGACATGTATGGAAATTGTGGTAGCATAGAAAAGGCGGTGAGCTATTTGAAAAAATGCCTCAAAGAAATGTAGTCTCATGGTGATAGAATGGCATTCCATCACCATGAGACCACATTTCTTTGAGGATTTTTTTCAAACTACTCATTGCCCTGTCTATGTTATTGCTTACTATTATGCTTTGATATATTTTTCCAACAAACCATATTTTGTTGGAAAGCACCTATTTTAGGCTTTTAGCCATAGCAACAAGGAAGTGAGTAGATTGATTAAATGCTTTGGTAGATGTGTATGGAAAATGTGGTAGCATAAAAAAGGCGGTGAGCTATTTGAAAAAATGCCTCAAGGAAATGTGGTCTCATGGTGATGGAATGGCATTCCATCACCATGAGACCACATTTCTTCGAGGCATTTTTTAAAACTACTCACTGTCTTGTCTATGTTATTGCTTACTATTATGCTTTGATAGATTTTTTCCAAGCATCCATAGTTTGTTGGACACGCCTATTTTAGGCTTTTAGCCATAGCAGCAAGGAAGTGAGTAGTTTGATAAAATGCTTTGGCAGATGTGTATGTAAAATGTGGTAGCATAGAAAGGGTGGTGAGCTATTTGAAAAACTGCCTCAAATAAATGTGGTCTCATGGTGATGGAATGGAATTCCATCACCATGAGACCACATTTCTTTGAGGCATTTTTTCAAACTACTCATTGCCTTGTCTATGTTATTGCTTACTATTTTGTTTTGATAGATTTTTTCCAAGAATCCATAGTTTGTTGGAAAGCGCCTTTTTTAAGCTTTTAGCCATAGCAGCAAGGAAGTGAGTAGTTTGATAAAATGCTTTGGTAGACATGTATGGAAAATGTGGTTGTATAGAAAAGGCGGTGAACTGTTTGAAAAAATGCCTCAAAGAAATGTGGTCTCATGGTGATGGAATGGCATTCCATCACCATGAGACCACATTTCTTCGAGGCATTTTTTCAAACTACTCACTGCCTTGTCTATGCTATTGCTTACTATTATGCTTTGATATATTTTTTTCCAAGAATCCATCATTTGTTGGAAAGCACATTCTTTAGGCTTTTAGCCATAGCAGCAAGGAAGTGAATTGTTTGATAAATTTATTTGGTAGACATGTATGGAAAATGTGGTAGCATAGAAAAGGCGATGAGCTTTTTGAAAAAATGCCTCAAATAAATTGGGTCTCATGGTGATGGGCATCACCATGAGACCACATTTCTTTGAGGCATTTTTTCAAACAACTCATGTCCTTGTCTATGCTATTGCTTACTATTATTCTTTCATATATTTATTCCAAGCATCCATAGCATAGACAAGGCAGTGAACTATTTGAAAAAAATCCTCGATAAAAGTGGTCTCATGGAATGTCGTGACAAGCAAATGCAATTGGCAGTTGCTCCTAGTTATTACTTATGCTATGTGAAGTAATTGCATCACTACTTATGTTGACTTTCTAAATAACTATATTGTAATTGAAATTTTGTCATCTATCAAAATATAGTTATTAGTTATGCAATGTGAAGTAATGCTTTTAGTTTGAAAGATTTGCAATGCAATGTAATCAATGATATGAATATAAATTACACAAATCTATTAAGTACAATTCATTAGTTAAACTCTTTATTCTATTACCTGCGTGAAGGTTTTCCAACTCCACTAGCACTAGGAGGTGTTCCTACGAAACCTCCAATATTAGCCTATTCAACAACCAAAATCAAATATTAGAATACCATTCATATAATAATGTTACTCATATGTAATAAATTTATTAGTTATGCAATGTGAAGTAATGCTTTGAGTTTGAAAGATGTGCAATACAATGTAATCAATTATATCAATATAAACTACACAAATCTATTAAGTACAATTCATTAGTTAAACTCTTTATTCTATTACCTGTGTGAAGGTTTGTCCAACTCCACTAGCATTGGGAGGTGTTCCTACGAAACCTCCAATATCAACCTATTCAACAACCAAAATCAAGCATTAGAATGCCATTCATATAATAATGTTATTCATATGTAATAAATTTATAATTGTTTACTAGTTACATACCTTAGCAGTAGATGTAGTGGAGTAATAAACAAGTGGAGGGTCAGTGTATCCAGTATCAACACTATGACCCTAAAATTTTATTACAATCATTAAACTAAATTAGTTAATCTTGCATTTCAAAAATGAAATTTAATAAATTAAATTCAATGAACATGCTAACATTGACCTAAGTATTGATGTCAAAAGCCTCAGTCAAAATTTTAGTTTCCATTGCCATCTCTATAGCTACATATATATCCTACGCACCATCCTTTTGAGTTTTTGTGGGGTCATATGTACAAGTCAACCCACAAACCTGACAAGAATGGGGTGGAAGCCTACCCCTCGAAGACTCCCCTAGATGGCATTGTACTACAAGACTGGCATGTTGGATGATACTCTGGGTCAAAGAGCTAATAGACTGCAAAGTGCCCACCTCGGCACTCTCCTTCGTGATGGAAGGGATAACGACGTGCTTACAAGTCGGCCTAGCGAGAGCTCATCTCACTTGTCGTTGAGGATCTAGTCGTGCAATAGGTCTATCCTATGCTGACCCTCCACCTCTCCCCTGAAAGTCCCCCATATCAAATTAATTGGGGATTTTGTTAAGGATGAACTCACAGTAGAGTTTCCTCAAGAAATATTGGGGGACTTCACAATTGTTGCATGGTGGATAGTCAAAAACCATGTACCACCTATCCCAAAAATTATCCCTAATCCCTTGGTGGTGGCACCAATGGATAGGAAACTTCTTGGCATTAAGGTCAAGATTTTGATTTGTGCATGGGTCACTGAATAGTGAGCACAAATCATATTTTATATTTTTTTCATCTTTTACTTCTTTATATGATAATTTATCTTCGTAAAAATTCCTATATGTCTGCCTCCTATCTGCCCAACAACTTAATTGTTTGTTGATTGCATCTACATGTTTTGACATTTCTTGAAGTGAACTCACAAGTGTTCTTCTTTCCATGTTTGAACTTACTAGATCGTTCAACCTCGTGATTAACTCCTCAATCTATTTTTCATTGTTTTCAATTACCCCCATTAAATTTTGTTGAGTGCCAGGAGGATGTTGAGGAACTGGTGGAGGAGATTGTTGTTGTAGTTGTTGAGGATTTTTTTTAGGTGCTTCTTGTTATGGTTGTTCAAGATTTTGAGGAGGGTTTTCAGGTTCATTAACATTTCCTACAAATTAAACAAATGAATATCAAAAACAACCTAAAATTGCTTATTTAATAACAAATTCACAAAAAAAACAATGCTTACTTGTTTGACCTCCCCGTCAACATGGAGACATCCTAGCGAAAAAATTGCAACAAATTGGTGAAGAATCACAAGTTAAGCTCCTTCAAAAATGCGAGCACATAAATGTAGGGTTTCTTGGTCCTAGGCTTGAAAAAACACAGTGAGAATAAAATGAGCTTGTTTACTTTTTTTTTGTTTTAATGAGCTATAACGTGCTCGCATTATAACATGAGTGCATTATAGGCTCGATGTGAACGAGCCTTTGACTCGGTCACACCAATCCATAACACAAGCGCATTATAATGTGCTCAAGTTATAGCCTATCAAATTATTTTTGAAATTTTGGCCACTTTTTGCACATGCCCGTCGTCAAACTGAAACTCCTAAATATATCAATGCAATGCATATGAAGGAAATGTGGTTAATAAGCCTGCTATGTCTGTCTAAAGGATATCGGCTCAACATATTATCAAACAAATCCTTAAATAATTTTAATTCATGTTTGAAGATTTATATTGTTATTATATTAAAATTACACCTTATATTGATACGCCAACATTAGAGATATTATCGAGTGAATCATTGAGTGTCTTGATGTTGAAATGAATGGTAGAGAGACTTAATTTCGAAGAAATTTGATTTTATATTTCATGGAGATCATAGAGACCAAGAACTATAGTGAAAATTTTCAATGGACTCCAAGAAGTTTTCAAAGATGTCAAACATCCCACCAACTTAGGTAGTTCAACTAGTGAACATGATGAGATGTGTAGAGTGCCCCTTTTGCATGAGCTTGGATCTAGTAAATCATTTGCGACTAGGATGGAGTTTCCAAAGTTACCCCTAATGACCCCTTCATCATTTGAGTGACTGCAATAGAAGAAGTTGAAGTGGGAAATAAGAGTTATGACTTTGTTCAAATGAATGAAGGCTTCATCAAACATTGTTTCCATCGATCAATTTTAGGAGAGAAACTGACATATATTGAAGTGAAAATGGATAACATGCATCAAGAAATATACATCCTATTGCATGATGAGATAGTTCATCTACTAAGGAATAAAGGAATACTAAACTCATATGAGATTCAAAGAAGATCCAAGCAATTAGGTAACATGCTATGGAATGGTACTATGATCATGTTGTATCAAAAGTTGCAAGAACTATACTTTACTTTATGGGATGAGTATGATAAATTCGCTGAAGTATATTCAGGGGTGATTATATTTAGCAAACAATAATAAATCCTAACTAAAGGACATGACCATTTGGATGGTCAACCCAATTCAAAGGGGTGTGTCTCTTTTGGTTAAGACAGATTATAAAAAGGTAATGAGAAGTGAAGGGAAGGATCGATAAAGTTTTTCATATTAATACACTTCTACTAGTAGGTTAGGCCGATCGAAAGGAGCCAATGACCATATAGTATTGGTTGTATAAATAATGTATAGATATTAGACACCATTCAAGGACCAAGTCGCATAAAGTGAAGGATTTAAATTAGAAATAGTGATTCATCTAGATAATCTATTTACGTTGTATTCATAGGCTTAAAATTGAAAAGAAAATTAGACACGACAAATATATTGTGATGCATATCTTCCATTTCTAAATCAATTATTATTTGTATTACATCTTAGAATCTATATCAAATATCGGTTTCATTCTACTAGCATATTATCTATTATTTTCAAGATATAAGTCAAATAACATAATCAACATTAACCATTAAAGGTAGCTCTTAATTGACTAAAGTATATCTTTAAAATTTATTGATTCTTAGCCTATTTGGATACCCTAATTTATAATCTACTAAAAACAAATTCAAGTTAAACCTATAAGGGGATATTATAGTGGTATCAGAGCTAGTGAACCTACCAGCCTTTCCAAGTAAATTTCAAAAAACTTGGTTAATCATGACAATAGAAGATATCAAACCATTGGCAAGACCACTCTATGAAGCAAGCAACAAGCTTAGTAGTGAATTGCAATCAAAGGATGATAACTTGAACACACTTAAAGAGATAGAATAATGTTTGATCCACATGGAGAAATCATTTGAAGTGTTAGATATAGCTCTAAAACTCCTATAATAACCACCTTAAATCAGCATAAATGGTTGAGGCATTATGATGAGTAAATCAAGTTGTAACAGGTTACATCTTGTTTAAGTGAGGTAATGAGAGTTTTGGTACCTCTAGTTCCTTATGATGACGACACGATGAAATAGGTATTGCACATGATCATAGATAGTTTCAAAGACTTAGATGACATCAATAGTACACATTACTTAAGAAGGATGACCATATTAAAGACATTTGTGTAAATTAGGACAAGTAACCTTCTTGTGGACTTAGGGTTGCAAGATATGATCTACATGTTTTATCATTTCTTTGTCACAATTGAGAATGTACATGATAAATGTGTGTTTTCAGCCATGAAAGATATTATGATTCTAACTATCTAAGAGAGTGTTGTTTTCTCTTGACCCACCATGTCTATATTATGGTATGTTTGGAAACAAGAATGGGTTCCCTCTTCATTGGCATATACATTGTTCCTCAATCTATTCACACAATGTGAGGAAACATTAAAACCTCACTTGGAAAAAGAAAAATAAGAGAGGATCAATTCAGAAGATTATAGGGAGGGAGTTCATTTAGTTGTACATATAGAAGATAAATACAAGAAAATACAAGATGTGGAAATTGTACATGAGGAAGATAAATCTTTATACATTTCTTCTATCAGAAATGAAATAAGTACATGGTTCCATGAGGGTCATGAGGCAACCACTACTGAGGAATCGATACATGAGAAACCAACTAAAATGGATAATGGCTTCACATCAGCTATAGATGATTTCTTTCATTTCCATGATGAAAGAGGTTTTTGGTTTAACTTCTAAAATAAGCCTATGAAAAAAATACATGTGGAATTCCTTTTGAACCTAAGATTTCTTACTCCATCCCAAGAGTCATGCATTGAAGATGACCTTGGAGGAATTGAGTCTAGTTATTCTTCACCTCTTGAGGAGCAAATGATAACCACCAACAATTCAATAGTTATGGATGAAAGGAGTAGTCTTTCTAATAAATCAGAAGATGCATTATACGACATATTTAATCACATTGATGAAAATAATCAAAGAATTGTGGCATTAAAAGGTGAGAAAAGATGGTTATGGATCATAGAAGGGAGGATGGACAGAAATGAATCAACATAAGCTAAATTGATATATGATCAACAAGCATTACAAGACACAGAAATTCAGAATGAAGTAACCTAACACTTCAAGGAGCAATAAGACAAAAGGAGAAATGAGATTAAGGAATTGGACAACATAGATGAGACCTATGACTCGAACCATTGTTTGGAACAATCTAATAACAAAAGTTTAGAAATGGTTGGATCCAAGTTAGGAACTACTTGGATAACTTTTCAATTGTTAGTAATCCCTTGTTGGAAATTGAAGCTATTGTGACTCATGCTTACCCACTTTTTGAGTTGGATAAAGAAGCTATTCTAGAATCAGGTGATAAGATTGAAGACAATCATGGAGACATGGGTGACAAATATGAAAGAAGCTCTAACCTTTGTATACACCATAATGGTAGTACATTCAATTTACAAGAACTTGAAATTCCTATGAAAATTTAGAAAAATAAACTCATTGTGTCTGTTGAAAAATGAAGTGCAAATTTTAGCTATCTTGGATAACACACATAAGTGTGTGGAAAACTTAATTCAAAATACACCAATGGTTAGAAATGAGCTTAATATTTCACTTGTTGGTTTGCAAACAATGAAGAACACTATGAATGAAGTTAAAACAACATACTTGCACATGATCCATGTAAAAGATATGGCAACCAAGATTGCGGATGAGGCATTAAATTTATACAATAAAATCAAGGTCGATAATTTTACATTGGGGATTTGTGCAACCAAGAATTTCTTGGAGGATGTTCAAGTGTCTCTTCTAGAAGATGACTACAAGACTTTGGTTGTTGAAGAAAACAAGGAAAGAGAAATTGTGATCAAAAAAGTAGGGAAAGAACTTGATTATATTCATGAGAAGTTTGATCAGTAGGAGGGATGGATCAAGCATGATGATAGTTTTCAATTGATTGATAATCCACTCCTTGGGGTGAGTATTGGTCTAACATTTTCCCATCCACTCTTCAAGTTGGATAGTGGAGATCTTTCTGATTCTAGTAAGGAGATTGAAGTTAAACATATAATTTGGGATCCAAGGATTGGTGTAGTTGGTACCCTAGTCTACAAGAGTCACGTTGAGTTTCCTAATCACTCTTGGCATAGTAATGATTATATTAGAGTGGTGTAATGGAATATTGATAAGGCCCTTGATGGCAGGTTGCAGTTTGGGGTTTACAACAAAAATTTGCATAGACCGTCGTAGTTAATATGGGATCCTAGAACCAGATTGCTTGAGCGCAAGCAACTTTGGTTAGGGAGGACTTTTAATGTCCCATTTTAAGTGATAATTTCACTTTGAGAAGTCTCCTTGTTATTGATCAGCTTCATCTAATCAATAATTAGTATTTTTATGGTTGTTGGATGTTCGGGTCTTTAAATTGAAACTCTTGAATATATCAATACAATGCATATGAAAGAAAGACGGTTAATAATCTTGCTATGTCCATCTAATGGATATCGGTTTATTATATTATCGAATATCCTTAAAAATTTTTAATTCATGTTTGAATATTTATACCGCTATTACATTAAAATTACTCCTTATATTGATATGTCGACCTTAGAGATATTATCAGGTGAATCATTGAGTGTATTGATGCTAATGTGAATTGTAGAGAGACATAATTTTATAGAAATTTGATTTTATATTTCTTGGAGATCATAGAGACCAAACACTATAGTGAAAACTGTCAAAGGGCTCCAAGAAGCTTATGAAGATGTCAAACATCCCGCCAATTCGAGTAGTTCACCTAGTGAACATGATGAGAAGCATAGAGTTCCCCTTTTGCATGAGCCTGGATCTAGTAAATTATTTACGACTAGGATGGAGTTCCCAAAGTTGCCCCTGATGACCTCGTCATCATTTGAGCGACCTCCAACAAAAGAATTTGAAGTGGTAAATAAGCATTATGACTTTATTCAAATGAATGAAAGCTTCATCAAACATTGTTTCTATTGATCAATTTTAGGAGAGAAACTAACATATGTTGAAGTGAAAATCAATAACACACATCAAGCAATTTACAATCTATTGCATGATGAGATAGGTCATCTACTAAGGAATAATGGGATACTAAAATCATAGGAGATTCAAAGAAGATCTTAGCAATTAGCTAGCATGCTATGTAATGGTACTATGATCGTGTTGTATCAAAAGTTACAAGAATTATACTTTACTCCATGGGATGAGTACGATAAATTCGTTGAAGAATATTCAGGGGTGATTATATTTAGCAAACAATAATCAATCCTAACTAAAGGACATGACCATTTGGATGGTCAACCCAATTCAAAGGAGTGTGTCTCTTTTGTTTAATACATAGAATATAAAAAGGTAATGAGAAGTGAAGGGAAGGATTGATCAAGTTTTGTAGATTAATACACTTCTACTAGCAAATAAGGGCACTCCAAGGGAGCTAATGACCATATAGTATTGGTTGTATAAATAATGGATAAATATTAGACACCAGCCAAGGACCAAGTCACATAAAGTGAAAGATTTAAATAAGACATAGCGATTGATCTGGACAATCTATTTACCCTATATTCAAAGGCTTGAAATTGATAAGAAAACTAGACAGAAAAAATATATTGTGATGTCTATCTTTCATTTCTAAATCAGTTATTATTTCTGATTAGATCTCAGAATCTATATCAAATATTAGTTTCATTCTACTAGCATATTATCTATTATTTTCAAGATGTAAGTCAAATAATTTAATTGGCATTAACCATTATAGGTAGCTCTTAATGACTAAAGTATATCATTGAAAGTTATTAATTCTTTTCCTATTTGGATACCTTAATTTATAAGACTAAAAAAAAAATTAAGTTAAACCTATAAGGGGATATTATAGAAATAGATGTGTTTTTAACCATTTTTATCTTCTTTATCATGAAGATAAGAAAGATATATCCTAACTCTTAAGAAATATTCACTTAATATTCCTAGTTTAATCATTGCAGAACATAATGAAAGCTATGAATATTTGGTTGTTATTGTATAATTTCAACAAGTGGTTTTTAGTTAAAAATGAACAAAGCATAGGGGGCCAAATGGGTTTAATGTAAGTTTTGATCAAGAATTTTGGGATATAGTGAAATAGGATCTATGTATTATGGTTGAAGACTCCAAGAAAAAATTCCAAATTCATGGTTGAATAAATTCTTTCTACTTGACTTCAATCGTAAGGAAGATCTTGTTGAAAGATTGGAGTAATTCAGGCTAATCTCTCTGAATAATTCCAAAAGAAACTTAAAAAAATATTCCTCTCTTAATTTTTTAATCTTTTTGTTATATCATATTTTTTAAGAATAAATCCTTTCCCAAGAGGTCATAACTCTTGAAAATAAGAAACGAAATGGTCATTAAGCTAGATATGACCAAGTCCTTTGATCATATCGACCACCAAGAAATATTTGAAATAGAATTCAAATATAATAATGCTAATTGAAATAAATTTATATATTGGCAACCCCTATATTTGAACTTCTTGCTAGGAAGATTGAACAACAAATAATTCAAGGATTTGTTTTGTAATAAGGATTTGTTTTGTGCATTACAAATTTTGTTGGTGGAAAAAAAAAAATTAAATTAAATTCATTAATGACACTCTATGTAAGAGCTTCCCCATAAATTTCTTGACTATTTTCAAGTAATTTCAATCTTCTCTCAAATGTTATAGGAAAAAATTAAAAAAAAAAAACCACCATATACATCTCCAACCCTTCCCAAATGGATGTTGCATTAATCTCCAAAATTATGAATTTCAAGGTAAGTAATGATTCCTTTTTCTTTTATTTGGGTTTACTTATTTATTTAACTAACCTTACCTTTATATTTAAAGAAAATTTGGTAAGATGAAGTCCAAACTTAATTATTGGTAAAAAATTAGTTAAATCCAACAAGAATTATTCTCATTAAAAAAAATATAATTACATCTTTCTAATCTATTAATTGGCCATTCTTTGTGTTCCCATGGGATGATGAAAAAATGGAGCATCTTCTTAGAAATTTCATGTGGAATGGAGGCAACTAGGAAAATAAAAAGAAGTATCATTTAGTCAAAAGAGGTTTCACATATGGGTATATTTAAAGAAAATTTGGTAAGATGAATTCTAAACTTAATTATTGGTAAAAAATTAGTTAAATCCAACAAGAATTACTCTCATTAAAAAAATATAATTACATATTTCTAATATATTAATTGGCCATTCTTTGTGCTCCCATGGGATGATGAAAAAATGGAGCATCTTCTTAGAAATTTCATGTGGAATGGAGGCAACTAGGAAAATAAAAAGAAGTATCATTCAGTCAAATGAGGTTTCACATATGTGTATGTGTATGTGTATGTGTATGTGTATGTGTATGTGTATGTGTATGTGTATGTGTATGTGTATGTGTATGTGTATGTGTATGTGTATGTGTATGTGTATGTGTATGTGTATGTGTATGTGTATGTGTATGTGTGTGTGTGTGTATATATGTATATATGTACATATGCATATATGTATATATGTATCTGTAGATCATTGAACACCCAAAATACTGAGAGGGGTAGTGAATCGGTATTCTCTAAAACCACTTAAACATTTAAGCATTGATTTCAAGCATCATATTCATTTGCAGTAAGGAAAGAAATCATGAAAGCAACCATCAAAGCATACATCGAAAACCCAAAAAGGGAAAACCCATAGTGAGGATTAGCTCATAATATATTATAATTGGTTATAATATATTACAGAAAGGCTCACTGCCCTAGGTGGACTCATTATCTGGTGGACTCACTGCCCACAGAATGAAAGAAAAAAAAAGGGGTGGCTCACTACCAAGATTTGAACTACTAAGAATGCATCTACAATGTAGATACAATTCCCTTGAAGCTCAAAAAATTGAATCAACACACTTCATACTAATTTGCTCTAACACTCTTCTCTGCTCTGCATTTGCATCACATTCGCACTTTTATTATGAGAATTTTGCACAAATAACTTAATCATCACTCTTCAACACCAAAATGATTTTATACTTATATCTATTCCATCCAGAAACATCTACAACATCAATTAGGTTGGCCTAATTAGATGTACCATGTAGAACAATAACTTGTCAGCTCAAGGTCAAACTGTAGTAACAAAAAATGTTGCCCTTTACATTTTTACACTTAATTTGGGAATAATTAATGATAAATTGAACCTAATGTTGCCTTGATCTAGTGTTGTCATGTGTTTTACACGTTCACATTAGGTTTTGGGCCCTTTTAAGCCAAATAGACCTATTTTTTCCTTAATTTAATGATGTAAAGTGTATTTATTTACACCTTCACATTAATTTTTGGGCCCTCTTATGGTTATGACCTTCATATCATAATTAATAGGCCCCTAAGGCCCTTTATTATGCATCCTGAGGCTTATTTCAACTGATATCCCAACATAATCAATAAATACACTTAATTTTCCAACTCCCTAACATTTTCTCAAGCTAAAAAGGCCTAGTGGGACCCATACGCCACCTTGGGTGTATGAGTCCCACCTAGATGGGACCTATATGCCACAAGTGGTGTATGAGTCCCATTTGGCCCCTTTTTAGGGTTTCGAGCAAGAAATCAAGGTTTTGAATTCAAATTTCATGAATGTTTGGGATCTAATAAATGGTAAGTTAGATGGAATGCCTATATAAACAAGTTTCCAAATCATTATTTGACCTAAGCCTTCATGATATCAACTTAAGCAATCAATAGTTAAGCATTCTAAGAATTCACAAGAACATTATAGGATATTAAAGAACATTTCTAAGGCATTCAAGGGAAAATTTCTTCATCATTTGTTGCAGGAATTCAAGATCCATTATCATGTCAAAGATATAATGCATCAAGCATGTTGTTGAGCTAGTATTGTGATGTAGCATTGAAGATCCAATATTAAGCATTGTTCTACATCTAATTCAAGATCAAGATCTACATTCTTCATGGCCACTTCATGTTAGATTACAAACCTACATTTCAAGACATCATTAAAGGTATCATTATTCATGTTTCATATTTCATGTTTCATTATTTCACCACAAGGTTTAATTACCTAAACGGGGTTTGATCAAGGCAAACCCCTATTCCCTAACAATCAACAAATTTTTCTCTCTCTACATGTGTGATTGTAGATCTAGGTGACTTGGAGCTTCAAAGGATCTTTGAAGACTAGGTTGCAAGATTGAAGAAAGTTGTTAGAGTTGTCTCCTTGCAAAATCACTTAAAGTCACCTACAAGCCAAAAATCAAGGTTTCGAACTTGGAGATTTGGTAGGAAGAAAGCTATAGGGAATCACCAAAGAATACCAAAATTTTAGCCAAACCCTAATACTGGGACTAAATCACCACTTTGGGTGTATGAGTCCCAATATTTCCATTTTTTAGGTTTCATGAGATTCAGATCGGTCCTAGACATATTCTAGTTTTGGCACAAAAACCCTAGTCTATGACTAAATCGCCCAAACTAGCGTATGAATCCTAGTGGGAATTAAAGATCAGTATTTCAAGGTTTAGAGATTTTTTTGACCTCATCCTTCTTCAAGGTGCACCTTTGCTCATTCTTAGTTTGTTGTTCTACATTTCAATTTCATTTCCTAGGTCATCTAGTTAGGTTTTTCATGTGGCATTCACTTCCTTGTCTTTCCAAGCCCTACCTTGGAGGTGAACCCCTTTATTGTCTTTAATCACACCATAGTTCAGCCTTTAGAAGATCTCTTTCCTTTATTCCATCCTTGGATTGAGATCTCTAAGGTTTCCTTGAATGAAATGTGTGGAAAACCTGTTGTTCTATGTCCTAAACCATAAAGCAATTAATTTCGTCATTTCACAAACACACACACTTCACACCATAATTTAAAACTTGTAATGCATCAAATAGGTCAGCATGGACCTATAATAACTCTCACATAACCAATCAATACTTCCTTTAACTCTGCACAACCCCAAACATATTAGGTCAACATTGCTAGTGAGAAAACACCAAAATACAACAACTAATTAACTATAAACTAACACTTGGACCTCCAAAATACGCACCACTTGGACTAAACCTATACATGTAAATATTCCCTCAAATCAGCATAACCAAATATGCTTATGTGTTGGAATGCGAACTAATCCAAACATACACGAGCTATTTTGAAACCTAATAGACTGTCAACCATAACTTTTGCACCAAAGGACATAAAGACATGAAACTTTGGATTTAAGGTCCTCAAACACATACTAAAATTTCCTTGGAACCACAAACAAAAATACCTCAAGATGAACAAATGTGGACCAAAAAATTGATGCTTTGTACATTGAAAACTATGCTATGAAATTCAAATAAGCAATCCATTTGTTCTTTACAAAAGCAAAACATCTGCATATTTATGCTAGAATACCATTTCCAAGCTCACTCAATCTTCACCAACCAACTGTACCTCAATGTATACATAAAATCATAAAGTTGACATCAATAAAATCATTGTATAATCTCATGCTTATGTTGCCAACAACCATATCAATGACAATCTCCTCAAACTTCCAACAATCTCCCCCTTTGTCATTGATGGCAACATGCATCAACTCTTCTCCATGTCTTCTCCAAACTACTCTCCCCCTTTGACATCAAGGGTAAAGATTGCACACATATTTCCTATTCTATACTCCATTTGACACCATTTACATATACTTTTTATTATTTTCCTTCTCCCCCTTTCATATATACATTACTTACTCACATACTCCCCCTAATAACTTGATATCCATCAAAATTGATCAAAAATTTGTATTGGTATACTATCCATTATCTTTCACATATATATAATAGAATTTGAGATGCATAAAAAGAAAGAAATATTTACAGATCAACTAGAAGAAGTGTATATCACCTAAAATTTTGCAAGGTGTGCCTTCCAGTCCTTTTTACTATTCTCCCAATGTGTCTTGGCTAGCCCAAGCATGTGGTTTAGAGCCTCAAAATCCATGAGGAGTTCTCCTTCATTTCGAGTATTATGTATCGAATTCAACTTCATTGCTTTCTTTGTATTAGTTAGAGCACCAGATATGGGTGTGAACTTTGCATTCACCAAGTCTTTGAGTTGTCCAAACTGCACTATAATCTTTTCTATTTGTTCCTATAACTAGAAGAATTGTTCATGAAAATTTTCAATTGTTGCTCTTGTGGATCCATCTGCATCATTCATCAGATCATAAGCAACGAATTCCTTAACAATATGTGCATCAATGGAATCCATCTCAACCTTTATGTTCTTTGTTGAACTAGGCCACTTCATGAAAAATTGAAATAGATCCTTAGCTTCATTAACATAATTATGTGCATCCTTAAGGTTATTCTATAATTTACCATATGCAGTGGCACATTTATCTATTATGACTGCAAACCTTCTATCATTCACCTTATTATTTATTTCCTTTTCTAGCTTCTCTTCAAGACCACTAGAATAATTTTTAAAATAATTGTCAATACTTACTCTGAGAATACTCTCCTACAACACCTTCATTGTGACATCTATCAGCTCTACACACTTCTAATGTTTCTACAAGATCTCCTTTCTAGTGGAGGCATGGAATGCATCATTGACCTTTAACTTGTGTAGTGGGGACATCTTTTCCACATCTACTTGCTCATGCTACATTGGAATTTGTAATAACTAGGAAAAAATAACAGGTTGGGACTGTAATTTCATGCTCAAAAAACTCTTCAATGAATCTCTGGAGGTTCCAAAAGATTCTCCAACCATCTTCACATTACCTTCATCCTTCTTCTCCTCTAATTTTTCCTTGTCACAAATACTATATTTTTCTTTCTCTACATTCTTCTCAACATTTCCAAACTCTTTCTTATCCTTCTTCTCACCATCAACTAATTTTGCATTGTTATCCAAAGGAGGCATGCTTTCTATATTTTGTGCATCATTGATCTATGGGTTGTCTTGTACAACCTCTTCTTCAACATTCTTCTATGTTTCTGGAGGAGGGGAGATATGACCAATTTGAGTATCCTCCTTCTACAACTCTTCAACATTTTCTTCTCCGACAATGTTTTCTCCTACGAGAGAAGTGTTACTAGTAATGTTTTCTTCTTCTACAACCACATTCTCTACTATCGAAGGGGTATCTTCTTGTTCACTATCCTTCGTTGCATCCTACTTAGGTTGAGCATCCTCTTGTTGTGTATCTTTTGGTATATTAACTTCTAGAACAAAAACATTATCATGTATTTTCTCTTCAATATTTGGTATCATGCCTAGCTTTTTTTTCAAATTGGAAACTTTCTCTATAGCCTCATTTCTTAACCTTTCAACATCATATTTATCTCTACTCGTTAGTGTAGTGACCCTTTGTTTGGTCCTAAATTTTTTGTTGTACACTTGATCCAATCTTGATTTGTTCTCATCTGAAAGGGGAGCACTAATCTCTAGCAAAGAAGATTCCCTCAACCTTGCATCTTCTTTTATTTCCTCTTATCTTCTTGCATACAATGCACTTTTCAAATCTTCAAGCAATTAGCCTTCAATATCCTTCATGATGACATCAAATGTAATTATATATCTAACAATTTCCTCTTCTATTGAAGACTTATTATTGTCATTTGCAGTGGTATATAGGGCAGCATTTTGTTCCAACATTTCATGCTCTGCTATGCCATTAAATAATGCATCTAATTTCATAGGGCTATGATTTCTTACCAGGAAATACTTATCCTTCTTCTTCTTTGCTTCTAGAGCTTTTTCTCCTTTACCAAACTTGGCTTTCTTTTCCCTCACATAAATTTTAAATTCCTTTTTTTGTCTCTCCACCTCTGCTTCACTATCAGTATCCACAATATCAACCTTTACCTTCTTTACACTTGTCTCTTCTTTAGAGACTTTGGATTTTCTTTTTCTTATGAGAAGTTTTTCCTCTACCACTTCTTCTTCATCATCAACACTCAAGTTTATTTCTCTTATTTCCTTAGACTTTACTCTTCTCTATTGTGGGGTACCATGTTGCTTCATCGGAGGAGCCTTTTCTTTCACTAGTACACTCTGCTATTTTTTTGGAGTACTAGTTGACTCCTTTCTCTTTGATCCACTGGTAGAGGGCAACTTCTCAGAGGACTTGGGGGCAACTAAAGAGGGGGCATATCTTCTATGAGATCTTGTGCTAGATGCACCTCCCAAAGAGCCAAAAATGCCTTTGGCATTCTCCACTTGGTCCTTTGATAGACCCGTCATCCCTGCAACTATGTAGCCATCTTCTCAACATATTTCTTTATCTATTTTTTCCTTTGCTCCATGTGCACCTCCATAGGCTTTTCCCAATATGTTCTAAATATTTCCTCAGAGGTGTCTCTAGGATTTCTTAGCATATGGTCATCCAGACCAATAATTACATCCTATACAACTTTATATCCCATTTATAGGATCCATATTTTTCTAGGCTCAATAGCCTCCATTATGTAGCAATCTTTACTCACTATCAAGATAATGTCATTTTTGTATTTTTCCACCACACTCTTTAGAATCCTTTTTCTGGATTGCATATTCCCTTGGAAAGTTTTAAAGAATCCCCATAGTGCTTTATTTTTTGTGTCTTCATCACCTAATCTCATCAGGTGGTCTCTAATTTGAGATGCCACTAGTCTTTACTTCAACCATACTATGTTCCTGGTTCTAGGAACCTCATTAAGAAAGTAGAAAAGTAAACAAATGATCAAGGTAGCAAAATTGAAGGGATATCGAGAGTCCTTAGTCTTTTGCAAATTATCTAGGATTTGTTCCCTTAACAATTTACACAAATCATAATTGGCACATTTCTTTACCATTTCATATGCAGTGTTGATGGCAGATGTAGAAATAGAGTTATCTATGTTTATATAAAATATATCTTGTAACGTATTATCATTGATTCATATTTTGTTGCATGGTCTCTAATATCCTTGATAGTCAGGGCTCTCTTGGCATACCTTGCGCGTGTTAACTCCATCACCATTTCATTTTTCATTGACTTGAGCGTCTGAACCGATCTAGTTGAACATAATCCCATAACAACCCTAATAGTATCCTTATTGATTATATGTGGAATATCCAACCACACAAACCTATCATGAATTCAGCTCAATGTGTATCTAATCCACTCATCCATAGTAGAAGATAGGGAAATTTTTCTAGATGTTGAGCTTCTTCTCCATCAAATTCCCAAACTTAGGTTTCAATTCAAATTGGTCTCTAGTGAGTTCATTAAACCACACATCACCCAACTTTGAGTGATTGTACGAGTTCTTCCAACTTATCATGTATGTAAATTCTTACATCTTTTGTATGCCACACACCATACAAAATGCAAAAAAATGCACCAATTGAATCGGTCATCATTGACTTATCAAGGTGTCATTTGAATTTTGGATGGGTTCTATCCACAACCTCAACAACTTGCGGGGTATACATTTTCCAACACAATGAAAATACTTCTGAAACTAGGGAAAATTGAAACTGTAATTATACCTTTTAATCAACGTTGATTAGTGTTTTGTGCACAAGAATTTTGAAACACTTCACTTTGCGTCTCCGCTACTCTTCTCTCCTCAAATTCTCATTTGCAAATGACTTATATCAAATGTGAAATCAATTATAAACCTTTTGGAATAACCTAATTCACATTGAATGCATTGATTTAAAGTTAGGAAATAATTTGATGAACCCTAACTGTAATGCACAGTCACCTTCAATTGATCTGTAACCTTATACATGTCTTGATATTTTCCACTAGTGTTTTCACCAATAGTTCAAGCATATTGACCTATATCTCATATCCATGTGTTGAAGGCATCAACACCATATCTTTGGGAAGGGATTAATGATTGTCTATTAAAACTCCCCCTGAGCCAAAGCTCTTAACTTAGTTTTTGGAGGAAACATTTGTACCATAGGCTAGAATAGACTCGTCCTTAACCTTATTCTCCTCTTTTTTTCCATATCTTTCTCATGTCTTTCTTCATCTCTACTAGATCAATCCTTTTTACTAGATAATTCTACTTTACCAAATCAACCTTGCTTCTGCAAAACTTGGCAATGTGTCCTAACTTATTGTATTTGTAGTGTTTGAAATTTTGAATGTAAGTTTAATTCCACTTACTCTAGATTTGCATTGATTAGCCTTATTCCCAAATCCATTGAAAGATTGAAACATCGTACCATTGTTATATCCATTCATCATTTGATTTTTACATTTACTAACACTATGACCAAATTTTTTGCATGTAAAACACTAACCAATAAATGATTGAACATGTTGATTCATTTTGCCTCTACATTCCATAGCCTTATGTCCAAGTTTATTCAGAATAATAAAAACCATTAAAAGATGGGTACCTTTGCATATTTGGCTGTCTAATTACATGTCTTTTGAAGTTTTTCCTTTGATTCTGGACCTACTTGTCATTTCTCTCCTTGTCCTAAATCTTATTTTCAGTCTTGTTTGGAGTTAGATCTATCTTTGATATTTCACCTTTTTCAAACCCTAATCCTTCTTTGTCTTTAGATCCCTTCTAATTTGTAATCATCTCATCAAGCATTGTAGTAATATTCTTGAATTTTTCCTCTTGAATCTTTGTTTTCTCTAGATCTGATCTCAATGTTACAACTTCGTATTCAAGATTTGAGCATTCCTCATATTTTTCATTCAGTTTAGCATTTTGGAAGTCTTCAACTCTTTCATTTTCTTCAACCTACAATTTTAGGTTCGGAATGATCTCATTTTATTGCTTGAGTTGTTTGATCCTATTTGTAGCTTTCTTGAGTTTCTCTCTCAATATCTTAATGCATTCATCTGCATCACTATGATCCTTTTTCAGATCTATGTTCTCAAATTCTACTTTATTCAAATCATCTAAGGAAGATTTGATTTTTCCTTCCATATCCACAATGCAATCTTCTTCAATAAATCCTACTATAGTAATTTCTTCTGGAGGAGTAGGATATCTCCTTGTAGCATGTGTTCAACTCCAATATCTACCTTAGCAATCATGCCAAATGAAGGAACCAAGCTCTAATACCAATTGTTGGAATACTGAGAGGGGTGTGAATTAGTATTCTTTGAAACCACTTAAACATTTAAGCATTCATTTTAAGCATCACATTCAATTTACAGCAAGGAAAGAAATCATGAAAGCAACCATCAAAATATATAACACATGAAAACCATATTTTTACGTGGAAAACTCAAAAAGGGAAAAACCACAGTGGGGATTAGCTCACAATATATTATAACCAGTTATAAGATATTATAGAAATGCTACTCCCAAGTGGACTCACTATCTAGTGGACTCGTTGCCCATAGAATGGAAGAAAGAAAAGAGGGGTGGCTCACTACCAAGATTTGAACCACTAAGAATGTGTCTATAATATGCAGGAGTATAGTTCTACTATAGCTCAAAACACTGAGTCAACACACTTCATACTACTCTTCAACACCAAAATGATCTTATACTTATATCCATTTCATCCAAAAACATCTACAACATCAATTAAGTCAACCTAATTAGATGTACCATTTAGATCAATAACTTGTCAGCTCAAGATCAAACACACACACTTCACGCCATAATTTAAAACTTGTAACACATTAAATAGGTTGGTATGGACCTATAACAGCTCTCCCACATAACCAATCAACACTTCCTTTAACTCCACACAACCCCAAACATATTAGGTCAGCATTGCTAGTGAGGCAACACCAAAATACACTAACGGATTATCCACAAACTGACACGTGAACCTCCAAAACACACACCACTTAGACTACACACCCTTTTGATACATGTAAACACTCCTTCAAATCCACATAACCAAATATGATTCCATGGTGGAATGCAAAACAACCCAAACATACACTATGTTCTAATTATATTGTCATTGGAAAACCTAATATACTATCAGCCATAACTTTTCAACTAGAGGACATAAAGACATGAAACTTTGGATTTAAAGTCCTCAAACACATACCAAAATTTCCTTGGAACCACAAATAGAAATACCTCAAGATAAACCAATGTGGACCAAAAAATTGATGCTTTGTACACTGAAAAGGATGTTCTGACACTTAGTCAAGTAAGTAATCCATTTGTTCTTCACCAAAGAAAAATATATGCATCTTTATTTTGGAATACCATCTCCATTCTCACTCAAGATTCACCAACCAATTGTACCTCAATGTAGAAATAAAATCATAATTTCAATGTAGACATCAAATCACAGTAGTGACATCAATGACAACACTGTATAAGCTCATGCTTATGTTGCCAACAACCATATTGAGAAAGAGGGAAGGAGGGCTTGGCCTATGGTGTATCTTAGATCACCAAAGATCCTTTCCAACTAATCTAATGAGGCTTATTATTTCATCAAAATATAAATGGTATGATATATTCTTCTTCATCAACAAATATAAATTTCAATTAGAAAATGGTAAAATATAGTGCTCTTACATAGGAAATAAAGCTCTAATTTGGACAAATATAGAAAAAAAAATGGACTTAATCTCCAATCAATTATCTTGGCTCCCTAAAAATGAGGAAAAAAATAGAATTTTGGAACACAAAATAATAGGTTATTTTAAGCCAAATATTTTGTCAAAATTAAGAAATGGTCATGCTCAAATCAAGAAATGGATCTTCGACAAATCTAAAATATATTTAAATATGGTTGGCGCGCAGGTGGTAATGCAAGTCTACGACCTGGTACAAACCACAACCTACATGTAAAATTCCTTTGTTGCATGCGAATGAAGGGTACGGGATCGGATGGAAAGGGGTGTTTCCTTGCAAGGGGTGGGTTTTTTTGGGGGAGGAAGGGGCGAGGAGGGTTAGTTAAAAATTTATGTTTCTTCTTTGTGACTTGTATTATTGATCAGTGCCTATATAAGGTGTATGAGTTTGGGGCTAAGCATGGAGCTGAAGGTTGCTCCTTCAAACTTTGGTTTTTTATCTTTTTCAGACGTAGTAATGGGGGTAGATTTTTCCCCATCTAGAGAGGCTATGTCAGTTGATTTCAAGATCAATGCTTCAAATGGTGTGGGTTCTTTGCATGGTGGTTTCTCTCAAATTCTGAGAGTGAAAGGTTGACTGGCTAAGAGTGAGACTCACTCTATTTTGGTTATCCAACCAAAATCTATTGTGGAAGATGTTTAGCATTAGGGAAACCATGCATTAATTTATAAGTTCATGGGAATCAGGGTTTCTCTCCTATTTCTTGAATCTTGGGCTCGCTAGACTTGGAACCTAGAGAGAGACATGGAGGTTTTGCAAGCTACAAATGACTATTTTATGGTTTTTTTCTCATGTACATTACAGATCATAATAAATATTTTGAGGGAGATCCCTACTTTTACAATCAAGTGGGGTTGTTCTTGAAACCTTGGCACACTAGATTTAATCTAGCTAAAGAGCTTTTGTCAAGGGTTTCAATGTGGTTGTGACTTCCCTAGATTTTGATTGAGTTCTAGAGGAATGATATTTTATACATGATTAAACTTTTTCTTGGTAAGCTAGTGGGGTCATCACAGCATACATTAAAGAGGAGGGCCCTTTCTTTGGCCCGTATTTGTGTGGAGATCAATCTAAATAGCCCTTTATTGGATTCATTGGAACTTCAAGTTGCATCCACATCATGGATTCAACAATTGGACTACAAGACTACCTTTTTGGTGTTGAATCTTCCACAAATATGGGCAATTGTAGTGAAAGTGTCTTAAACTTAAGGCTTTTGGTTCTTCTTTTGGTGGGGCTCCTACTAGGATGCCTCCCCACTTAGCTCCATCAAGAGACAAAGTCAAAGCCCCTATGTCTAAAGGGGAAACTAATAAGGAGGTTTTTTTTAGTGAAGTCCCACAATAAGGGAAGAGGCAAAAAAGGAACCCTTAAGGACAGGCAAGATGATGCAAGTTTTAAACGTTTTGAGACACTAGAAGATTTGGAATAACAAGTGGCTATCCATGATAAGGGTGTCTCTATTGATACTATCTTGGAGGTGGAGTAGTTGGCTTCCCAAAAATATGGGAGTGGGAATCTTTGTGTGGAGATAGGTACCAAGTTGAATTCTAGTCACGCCCTAGAATCTTCTATTTTACTAGTCATTCTAGTGGAGATAGAAGTGGATGTTGATCTATCCATGGATTGTATGGACTCACAACCTTTGGCTCTGACTCGGGATTCTGGTAAGGGATCCCTGGTCTCTTCTTCCTTGGGGATCCACCAAAAAAAATTTAAGAAGGGGAACTCAAAGAAGCCTTCTAAGGTTGGGAGGAAGAAATATCAAGTTAATGGGTGAGAATTTGGTGGAGTCAAGCTTTGTTAAACCTCTTGACTCCCATTTTTCTAAACCCGAAAAAATGATTATTCTCTCTTGGAATGTGAGGGGTTTGAACAACATCCCTCAATAAAAAGTTTTTGGGGAAATGATAAAGGCTCGTCCCCCTAATGTTTTATTTATCTAGGAATGTAAGTTGCCTATAGAGGGAATGTTTAAGGTTTCCTCCAAGCTTTGGTGGTGTTACCTTAATTTTTGTCCTTGCCCTCAAAATTTACATCCCCATTTAAACTTTTGGTTAAGTCATAAGCCAGGGAGTGTTTTATAAAGAGTTGTGAACTTGGGCAATGATTTCGCTAGTTCATCTAACTTACCCTTTTGTCACCCTTTTGTTAAGTTGCTCTTTATTCTCTCATGGGTGGTATTTTATGGAATTGGTGTAACTTCTCGAACACTCTAAGTTTTCAATTTGGAAAGTTGATGGTCCGTACTCAAGGTTCATGAACTAGCTGAAAAGACCACTAGCGATAAACTTCAAGGTTTTTCAAGTTTGAGCGAGAGTTTAAGCAGTTTCTAAAACTAACAACAATGTTTTGCTTAGTTCTACGAACTTCCCATTTCACCGCCCAAGAGCATTTTTAAGAAGAAATTAAGGGGAAAATAGTGCAGTTTGTTTATTAAAGATGCATTCTAGTTTTAAAATGACAAGCCCATTGATGCAAAAGAAAATAATAGACGTCATCCAAATATAGTAAAGGAAATCAAAATTAAATTGCTCGAGAAAAAAATGCAAAACAATAGAGATATAAAATGATATATTTATATATATATATATATATATATATATATATATATATATATATATATATATATATATATATATATTTGTGGCATTACAAAATTCACTGATTGATTACAAAAGACTAGGAACATCAAGATGATATTTTCTTCAAGCACACAGGGTAAACATGAGCACACAGATTCCTTCCACCACCACCTAGAGGCACTCTACCGGGGTGGGTGACAGCAGATTCTCATGAGACTGCAAGAATTGGGCAAATAGCCCCGTGTCGTTCCTCACCAGCCTTGCACAAAGAAGGGTCACAACCTCTTTAGTTTCTTCATTCTGGGTTGCAGTTGCAATGTAGATGGTGTTGCCAACTAGTCTACTTTGTGGGTAGTTGCTAAGCCTAACAATGGTTGCATTAACTTTGTGATGAAACTCAGGATGAACCAGGCCCTCCGCTGCTCTCATTCCTCAGTCACAACATCTAGAGGTAAAAATGATAGTATACACAAAACACTCCAGGAGTGTAGCATTGTGTACATGCACTTGATTCAAGAATAATGTTCCTAGTATACTGTGCAACACCTCCTCTTCTATCTTGCTCTAGATGATGAATACTTCTCTCAGCTAGTCAGACAATCACCTAAAGAGAGGATTGCACTTAATTTCCTCAATGACAATGAAGTCACTCATGGAAACTCTATTGCTCTGAGCACTTGCCATGATAGATACTTCAGGATGGTGAAGTGTGGTAGTGCTTGTTGACTTTATAGAAAGTTGGTGAGACATTCGAGCTAAAGATTGATCAATTGATAGGATGGTACAATGCAGTCAAAATTAATTGCTGATGTGACCAAGATTTAATTAATAATCCCAATTGATCTTCTGGTTGGATAGCTTGCACGTGCAACTCCATTACTCCTCTAAGATGGCTATTTCATGTAAGGTTAGTGAAGCATGCAAGCTGCACAAGAATTGATGGCCACGGGGTGGGAATTAAAGCAAGAAATGTTTAGTTACAACCTAAAGTCATGTCATTGACAATGTAATCATTATGTCCATTCATTATTTTATGACTAATGGTTTTCAAGATGGATAGTTAAACGTCAAGAAATCATTTCTATGTCTGGTAACCGATTAGTAACTGTCCAAGAAAGGATAAGGACTCCTATATCTAGGTGAAAAATGATCAAGTTCAAGTCTGATTCCTAAAGAGTGCACTGTGTTGTAGTCAAGGGGGGACCATTTTATTCTACGTTGAATTCAACTCATGTTGTAATAGCTCATAATCTGTGAATTGTGAGCCTTGAATGTAATGTTGATCATACTAATTTGTGTGTCATGTGTAGTATATTTTATGTGCAAAATATTTCCTGCTACATTTAATTCATTTATTACAATTATGAAGCTTTTCTATTTTATTTACATTAGCCATTCATCATTTTGGTCTGTGTGCTAATTGATTAATGACTCTCTCAAGGTTTTCCTTCGCATTAGTGTCATCTTTATGGATTGATGTTTGTTGCCTTTATTGCTTTCTGGTTAAAAGCATATTAATTTTTCATTAAATTATACGAGGGAGTTGTACCTCTAAAATTCAGAGGAAAGTCACAAATGTAATTGACGTTTCTAGATCTGTTAGCAGTTTGGCCCTAGTGCATTACGGGCTAGAGAGTTGATAATTTTAGATATATTTCTCAAAGTCCAATCAATTCACTAACAAGTGGCATGGTCAGTGCATTGGGGCATAGGGTAGTGTTGGTGGGATTGCATTCCTCTAGAATAAGCTAAAGATCTCCCCCCTATGGTAGATTGTGGATCGATTTTCCAGAGCCATGGTTACTTCAAGTTTTGAATCTAGAGAAATCATATTGATTGCTAATGTCTATGCTCTAATTGAAATGTCTATGCTCTGATTGAATTCCCTGGAAAGACTCGTCTATGGGACCATATAAGATATGTGAGATCCTTAGCTCCTTTGTTTCCATAGATTATGGTTGGAGATTTTAATTCTATTCTTAGTCTTGATAAAAAGAGGGGTAGTTTGGATCATTTAGAGCCCTCTTTGTCTTTGTTTAGTAATAATATAACCCAACTAAAATTGATTGATATAAATCCTCTCAATGGTTTGTTCACTTGGAGTAATAGGGTGTGTGGTGTGGACTCTGTCTCTAAGAGGTTGGATAGGTTTTTGGTCTCTAGTTTTTGGTTAGGTAATGAGTGGATATCTAGTTCTGAAATCCTTGACTAGAGAGGCTCAAACCACTAGCCCATAAAATTTTATGATCATGGTCAGGAAAGTGCCAAGAATCCTTCTTTCAAATTCCAGTTAATGTGGTTGCATGAGCCTTCTTTACATGACCTTATAAAATATTGGTGGTCTAATGAATTGCCTCTACATGGGACAACCATGTACACCTTTGTTAAAAGACTCTATTTTGTGAAACTTCAACTAAATAAGTAGAACAGGGAAAGATTTGGGAATGTCTTTAAGGAAAAACTGCAGCTCAAAATTAGTTGGATATCATTTCTAGGCAGAACAAAGATCAATGGATCACTCGAGAGTCCCTTAAAGCTAAAGAGAATGCTTTGGAGAAGCTATCTGAATCAGAATTACAGGATGAGCTATTTTGGAAGCAAAATTCAAGGATTGATTGGCTTTAGGAGGGAGACAGGAATATTACCTTTTTCTTTAACTCTGTTAAATCTGGGGGCATGAGAATTTAATCTCCTCTATTGTTTCCTCTTAGGCTTCTGAGCTATCTTCTTTTCATGATATCTCTCAGGAGGCCACTTGGTATTTCTCTTCTTTATTCTTGGAGGATTCTCCTGAGGATCTAGAGGAAGTGAATTGGGTATTAGCTTCTATCCCTTTTGTGGCTTCCTATGAATCTAATGTTGAACTTAATAAACTAATTCCCTAGATGAGCTAGAGAATTTTGTATTCAACATGAAAAAGTTAAGGCCCCTAGCTCAGATGGGTTTCTTGTTGATTTTTTTCAAGAATATTGGGAGATTATCAAATGGTATCTTTTGAAGGTGGTGCAAGAATCATAGGATAGTAAACAAATGATGAAAGCCATGAATTCCACATTCTTGGCTCTTATTCCCAAATGTGAGGTGCTAATTATTTTGACCTCTTTCAATCAATTTCTCTCTATAATGTCATCTATATTATCATATTGAAGCTCATTGTTGAGATATTGAATCCCTAGTTGGTTAATCTTATCTCGGAGGATCAAGGGGTTTTGTGATTGGCAAAGATATCCAAGATGGTGTTGTGATTGCGGTTGAGGCTATCCAATCCATGGAGGTTTCCAAAGAGAAGATCGTGTTTGTCAAATTGGACATGGCCAAGGCTTATGATCAAGTCAAATTGCCCTTTCTTCACAAGGTTATTTGTGCTTTTTGGTTTCATGAGGATTGGATTAATTGGGTGATGAGATGTTTCATGTCAGTGTCGTATTTTGTGTTGATTAATGGTGTGCCTTCTTCTTTGTTTGGTGCTTCTAGGGGCCTTCGGTAAGGTGACCTCTTGTCTCCTTATCTATTCATTATGGATGAAGGTTTGGGAAGACTTCTTAAAGCCCATTTGAGTCAAGGAATTATTCCTGGGTGGTCTTGGGGTGAAGGCTTATCTCATCAAACCCATCTTTAGTTTGGGAATGATACTACACTCTTGGGCATTATCAGAATCAAGGAAGTAAGCAACTTTAGACGTGCTCTTGATATTTATCTTGCTACTTCGGGTCAAAGGATTAATGAATGGGAATTCTCTATATTTTTCTTCAACACTCCTCCACTTATTCAATCTAGGATTGCTCACATTTTTAGATTTCATATTGGTAATCTTCCTTTTGTGTATATGGGGGTTCCCCTCTTTGTGTCCCCTTTACCAAGAGGAACCTAGCAGAATGTTTTGCATAATTTTAGGGGTTATGTCAATCATTGGACTTGTCAGTTGTCTTCCTTTGCTGGGAGGATTATGCTCCTAAAAGTTGTGGTCAGGCGCTTCTTATCTATAGGTGTATGGTTCAAGTTGCTCCTGCAGGCTTCATTAAATAGCTTGACATGCTCTCTAGGAAATTTTTATGGTCTGGTAGTTTGGATACCAAGAAGTGGAGTTCGGTTAAGTGGGACTCTATCTATAGGCTTATTCAACAAGGAACCTCGTGTCTTTAGTAGGCAGCTATTACTGTCCAGGATTTGGCTGCCAAGATTTACTAGCAATGGTGTACTAGTCAGGATCAATGTTGGGCCAAAATCCTCAAGGCTAAATATTTGAGAGGTGTTGTGGATAAGGATATTCCTAGATTCTCTTTGGATGGTAAGGGGTCTATGATTTGGGATACTCTCAAAAGAGGTGTTGGCTTGATCAAGTGGGATTATTCTAGATTTTTCACAAGGGTGAAGATGCTCTTTTTTGGATTAACTCCTAGGATGGTCACCCCAAATCTTTACCACCCATCATCATCTACAAAATTTGGGCTTGCATTTTTAGGATGTTAGGTGATCAAAGGTAAGTGATTTCAAAGCTATGGAATGGTTAGCTCAAGTGGAGGTTCTCATATGGAAAGGGTGTCACCTATGGCCCCTTAGGGGTTCGAATGTGGACTGTGCTAAGCTAACTAAGATTTTAGCAGAGAGAGTATGCAACTCTTTGTAGTAGAAGGATGTCTTGGATTGGGATATGGATCCTAAAGGGGTGTATTCAATGGTTGTTGGGTATCATGAATTGGATAGAAGGAAGTATGGGGAGGATGAAGTCCCTTGGTGAAAATATGTGTGGAATAAGTGTGTGTGGCCTAAGTGAAACTTCTTCCTTTGGCTAGCGGCTTGTAATAGGTTTCTTACTTAGGATAATCTTCTAAAGAAGGGATTTCAAGGTCCCTCCACATGTTTCCTATGTGGTAGTAGTGAGGATTATTCTTCATATATTTTCTTCTAATGCACCTTTTCTAGATCTATCTGACACTTATGGTGGGTGGTGTAGAGACACTCTTATGTGCATGGTCTTGTTGGCAATACAAGGGAAAACAACTAAGAGGGGGGGTGAATCAATTGTCCCAAAAATTCAAAACTTATTTAACTTATCAACTTTATTCTTAGATCTGATTATTAAGCATGAAAACATAGATCATCAACACATCAGAAACACATATAACACCAAGATTTTTTTTACGTGGAAACCCTGTTAGGGGAAAAACCATGATGGAGGTCAGTCCACAAGATTATACCCTGTTAAAAGTATAATGAAAAAAAATATGGGGAATGCACTTGCATTCAGGCACACTGTCTAGGGATTACTACTTAATTACAAGGAAAACACATTGTATTACAAAGAGATTTAGATTATAGCCATTCGTAGGGATTTGAACTGATAAAATAGCATCTGTTAATGCCTGATCACAATTCCAATTAAGTGCATGAACAACTCTTTACTCTTCTTCACTCTTCTTCACTTTTCTTCACACTCTGCTCTACCTTCAAATGATTAGGAAATTATTCACACATACACACACATTCATCATCTTTCAATTTGAACAAACAATCGCTCTTATATATCAGCAACAAGAAATTTCATCGCTACATGTCAGCCACAAAGAAATAATAAGATGAATATAACTATCAACCCAAATCAATAGATAATATTTAATGTGAATCAACCAAATTTGACCACAAATTAGTGAGGACCTAAATCAACATCATTAACATGAAAACACTTCAATTAATTACACCTCGAAGATTCACAACATGCTTCAACACCATGTCAGCCAGGAACATGAAAAATATGAACACGCAAGAGAAAATCGCCAACCACGAGCACAACGATCTATGTGGATGTGCAACAAAGATAGAGCATGACATAGAAGAATCCACAAACATTAAGAACCAATAGAGAAGCATCTACAGTAACTGAAATAGCCTCATCTTCAATTAGGAACACTAACTAAAGAAACAAAAAAACTATCAGAATGAAAATCTTCATAACTCGATCAACTCTTCATGAGGATCTCTGAAACTCGACGTGGATAAACTAGATACACTCAGTAACAAACCCTTTAGTCCACAACCTCTGATCACCAAGGTACAAAACATACCACCATACTGAACTTCACTTCACAACTAACAATCTGCAACTTATTTCTTTACAATTTTCTCAATATCCTCGACATATACAGCTTCAAATGCATTAATGCTAAATTTTTTGACATCAATGACAACCACATATCAGAAACACAACCACAACATCCAACAATCTCCCCCTTTGGTATTGATGGCAACACATGATGTGAAAAACACCATTAACGCAACTAACTCTTGACACTTACTCCCCCTTAGATCCTAACTTATTTTCTCCTCAACTCTTCCACATGAATCTTCTCCCATAAGACTCTTCTCCCCAAAAAGACACCAGTTTTTCACATAACTCTTCTCCCCCTTTCACATCAATGACAAAGAATCTCTAAGCTCTGAACCACATATCTAAATTTTTGAACCATTTAACTACTCTGCTTGAGTAGCAGCCACCACAACATTAATCCAAAACAAGATATGGATATGAAATGCATAGACTGATGCAATGCATTGCTTTGCATCTTAGTTCTAATTCGAAGGAGTAATCACCTCTAACTTCCCTCTTAGATATTCAAAATTATCCTTAGGCAACAACTTTGTAAAGATATCTGCAATCTACTCCTTAGTAGGCACATATTCCAATCTTACTTCTTTTTCACTTACCTTCTCCCTCAAAAAGTGAAACTTGATAGATATATGCTTTGTCTTTGAATGCAGCACTAGATTCTTGGAAATGTTAATAACACTTGAATTATCACAGTATATAGCAATAGGCTCATCATATACAACTCTAATATCCTTCAACGTCTGATTCATCCATAGGACTTGAGTACAATTGTCAGCAGCAACAATGTATTTGGCCTTAGTAGTGGACAAAGAAATGGCATTCTGCTTCTTGCTTAACCATGAAATTATCTTTTTACCTAAGAAAAATGCTCCACCACTAGTACTTTTCCTGTCATTCACATCTCTAGCCCAATCAGCATCAGTAAAGGCATTCAAAGTAAGATCATCATCTTTATGATACCATAGGCCAAGATCAACAATTCCCTTCAAGTATCTGAAAATTCTCTTCACAATAGTCACATGAGATTCCTTCGGATTAGCTTAAAATCTTGCAACAATACATACATCACTTATAATATCAAGCCTAGTTTGAGTTAAATACAACAATCCACCAATCATTGATTTGTATCTTGTCTGATTTTCTTTCAGAGAATCATCTTCTCTTGTCAACTTGCATCCGGTCACCATGGGTGTACCAATTGGCTTTGAATCTTCCATACCAAACTTCTTCAGCAATTCCTTCACATACGTGGATTGAGATATAAAAATCCCTTTATCTAACTAAGTGATTTGCAATCCCAAAAAGAATTTCATCTCACCAATCATAGACATCTCAAATTCATTATGCATTTCACTATAAAACTTCATGCACAAAGCATCATCTCCTCCAAAAATAATATCATCAATAAAGACTTCAACAATCAAATATTTATCATCATTCTTGAAATACAAATTACTGTCAACAATACCTTTGTTAAATCCAAGCTTCAACAAATACTTGTCCAATCTTTCATACCATGCTCTAGGGGCTTGTTTGAGTCCATACAATGCTTTCTTCAACTGATACACCATAACTTCCTTATCAGTCAATTGAAATCCATCAGGTTGCTCAACATACACTTCTTCTTCCAATTCACCACTTAGAAAAGCTAATTTGGCATCCATCTGATAAACTTTGTAGTCCTTGTGAGCAACATAAGCAAGAAATAATCTTACAGCTTCAAGTCTAGCAATAGGGGCAAAGGTCTCTTCAAAATCAATTCCTTCCATTTGTGAATATCCTTTACATACCAATCTTGCTTTATTTCTAATCACTTCACCTTGCTCATTCAGTTTGTTTCTGAAAACCCATTTAGTTCCAATAACATTCTTATTCTTAGGTTTGGGAACAAGAATCCATGTATCATTCTTTTCAATTTGTTTCAACTCTTCTTTCATTGCTTCAACCCAATGCTAATCTTTACATGCTTCATTCACACTAGTAGGCTCAGTTTTTGAAATCAAGCAATATTCTTCTACAATCTTTCTCCTAGTCTAGACACCTTTATTCATATCACCTATAATCTAATCTTCTGAATGATTCAATCTTACATACCTTGGAGTCTTCTTAGGATGTACTTCAACTTTAGGTTCCTCTGATCTCTCTTTTGTGTTTCCACCAGTTTCTCCTTCTTCTTCATTCTCTTGATTTACCAAATTGATTTGCACTTGATTTGTAGTCTGATCTTGCTTTCCTTGATTTGTACTATCATCCTGATCATCAGAGTCTATCCATAGGTTCTGGATGGTGTACCTAAGTCTTCATCAACCTTAACATTTGCACTTTCAACCATTTCCTTTGATCTTTTATTGTAACACCGGTAGGCCTTACTCTTAGTAGAATAACCCAAAAAGATACCTTCATCACTCCTAGCATCAAACTTCCTTATGTCTTCATCTCTCTTAATATAACATCTACTTCCAAATATCTTGAAGTATTTAATAGTAGGCTTTTGACTAGTCCATAGCTCAAAAGGGGTCTTACCAGTATCACCTTTGATTTGTACCTGGTTGAGTGTGTACACAATAGTGCTCGCAGCTTCTCTCCAATAGATATGAGGGAAATTTCCTTCCAGCATCATTGTTCTAGCAGCATCTTCAACTATTATATTCTTTCTTTCCACAACTCCATTTTGTTGAGGGGTCTGCAATGCAGAGAATTGTCTCTTTATTCCATGTTCTTCACAAAAATAATTAAATTCACTAGAAGTGAATTCACCACCTCTATCTAATATTAGACACTTAATCTTCAAACCTATCTCATTCTCAACCATAGCTTTAAAGATCTTGAACTTTTCCAGTGCTTCAGATTTCCCTCTTAAGAAAGTAACCCATACCATTCTAGAATAATCATCAATGAGTAACGTGAAATACCTGTAACCTTGTAGACTGAATTGACCTTAGAGGGACCACACAAATCAGTATGCACTAGCTCTAACAATTCATTTGAACAATGCTTTTAACTTCAAAATGAAATCTTGGTTTGCTTTCCCAACTAACATTCCTTGCATATTGCATTAGTAGGTTTCACCAACTTAGGTAGATCTCTCATAGCCTTTGTAAAACTTATCTTGACAATATTATCAAAGTTAATATGACACAATCTCCTATGTCATAGCCAACTTTCATCAACTTAAGCAATCAAACAACTTTTAATAGCAACACTCAAGTGAAAGATATTACCTTTTGTTTTTGTACCTGAGGCAATTTCATTTCCAGAACTCAATATTTTGCACTTGTCATCCTTGAACTGAAGATTGTATCCCTTATCAACCATTCGACCAACACTCAAAAGATCATGCTTCAAGCCTTCCACATACAGAACATCATCAGTATTATGCTTACCATCAAGAGAAATGCATCCTCTTACATGGATCACACCAACTGTATTATTACCAAATCTCACAACACCACCATCATACTTTTCAAAACTTACAAACTTAATTTTGTCTCCTATCATATGATGTGAACATCCATTGTCAATTACCCATTCATATTTTTCTTCATCTCGAGCAACTAGGGCTTTCTCCACATTTGTACAACTAGTAAATTCAGTAGATACAAAACTATTTTCTCTGACAACAATAAATACCCATTCATCATCACCTTTATTAGATTCATCATCTGTTACACCTTCATCAGCAGCATAGTAATATTTCTTCTGAAATCTAGGCTTGTTATGTCTTGGTTTAGGGGATCTTTCCAGACACCTTGATGCAAAATGACCTATCTTATTGCAAGAAAAACATTTAAGAGGCAATTTTGCTTCATACTTACCTTTTCCTCTCGGTACTCTTTTGACAATAAGTGCTTCCAGCTCTTCCATCTCTCTTTCTTCTTCTTCAATTTGTCTGATTTCATCCTCATACTTGAATATCTTTCTAGATGAACTCTCACCCAGATCATATCTCTGTCTATCTCTTTTGAAAGTAGTAGCCTTAAATGCAGATTCGACCTTAGGAAGGGCATCACCAAATTCGCTCAACTCAAAAGTAGTCACCTTACCAACCAATGTATCTCTGGTTATGTTTGTTACAGTCCAGAGTTCTTCGATAGCACTAGCTTTGACTTTGTAGGAATCAGGCAGGGATCTAAGCACCTTAGCAACAATCTCAGATTCATCTATCTTTCCACCAGCACATCTAATACCACACACAAGTTCATTCACTCTTTGCATGAAATTATTAATGTTCTCATCATCACCCATTATCAACCTTTCATATTTCCCTTTCAAACTCTGCAACTTAGCAATCTTCACATTAGCATCACCTTCATACAAGGTTTCCAACTTTTTCCAGATCTCATGAGCAGTTTTCAGATCCATAACATTTGTCATCTCAGAATCAGTCAAAGCACTCAACAAGGCTTCCTTAGCCTGGATATTATACTTAGCATCTCTGATATCAATAGAAGTAGTAGGACCATTCTGTGGAATAACATACATATTACTTGTAATGCTCTAGTAGGGTTCACCAATGCATCTCAAATGGCACTCCATACGAGTCTTCCACAAAGATTAATTTGTTACATCAAATCTCAGACTATCCTTCTTGTAACTTGCCATCTTAGATCACCTTAAGTTGTTAAACTTCTTCCAAGGAAGTTAGCTCTAATACCAATTGTTGGCAATATAAGGGAAACAACTAAGAGGGGGGGTGAATCGGTTGTCCCAAAAATTCAAAACTAATTTAACTTATCAACTTTATTCTTGTTGGGTGAAAATTATGTAAATAGCTTTTCGATAGATTACACAACTTGGACTTCAGCCACAGCTATGTGAGATGTGAATCTCTCCTCTCGGAAAGGGGAGGCGCCCTTCTTACTGCTAATAGAAGTGATAGTAAATCAAACAAGTAATTACAAAATGTACACGAAACTTACAAAGTGGGGGGGGGTGTTACATTCATCCTTCTCTCTTTTTTCAGAGAAGATGTTTACAATGCTTCACCGTTGGAAGTTTACAATTCTTGATAACCTTAAACTAACAACTAGCAGTAATACCAATACCTCTATCTCGTCAAAGCGAAGCGTAGAGATACCAGAAGTGATTAATAATAAACAAATAAAGTAAAAGGAAAGCTCACGAAGGCACAAAGTCGTCCGTAGCTTTATCAATGTTAGATCTGTGCGGATGTACCGTAGCTTTATCAATGTTAGATCTGCGGATGTGCCGTTTGTCACGTTAGAAGCACAAAGTCTTCTTAGACGCAGCAATTCCTCGAACAGCATGAACGATTACAAGCACAAAGTCTTGTAGATCATCCAACAAAAGTATCCAAGAGTATGAATAATTACAAGCACAAAGTCTTGTAGATCATTCAACCAGAACATGCAAGAGCATGAACGATTACAAGCACAAAGTCTTGTAGATCATTCAACCAAATGATAAACAGAAATACAAATGCAATCTAAATAATAAATGTAACACAAAGTTTACATAAACTACTTAGAGTCCTTCAGATTCTTCAAGCTAATCACCACCAAATAAAATCAACTCACAAAAGTATTGAATCCAACGCAAAGTTTGGCTTGCAATCCTCTTCTTTATTGATCAAATTCCATTCACAAAGCATGAACGCAAAGTTTCACAAATTTGCTTCAAAAAGGGCAGCACTTCGTTGCAAAATACTAAAGGATAATTTACAATGAAAATCCCTCACATTATATAGAAAGAGGGATGAGCAAAAGAAGGAAATAGATTGAGGAAATCAGGGAAAGTTAGGTGAGCGATTTTAGGAGATCTCACCTAACTTTGACCAAAGTCAAAGTGTAATTTGTTTTCAAAATATTACATCTTCGAACTTGGTGTAATTACAATTTACAAAAAGACATTCGAAAATGTCGAGAAATATTTACAAGATGCATAATGGGATGCACCGGAAATGTCTAACACTGGAGAATAGGGGGCTGCTTCATGTTTCTTTGCATTGGGCGCGGAAGTCTTCAAATTTCCTCCTAGTCTCCTGCACGAACTTCTCATCTAGACCAACGGTGTAATCCACAATGGTGTGAATTCTCGTGATCGATCTCATGGCAGATGAGTGAACCTTTTTGCACCTGTCAAGATGCGTCTTCAGGTTGTCCAATGTGAGCCTTGTATCACAAATGATGTTCAGCGAAGCTTCTGAGAAGTCTGAACTATCAATCAAATTCATGATGGCTTCCTTGAAGATTTGGGATATTTCTGTGGCCGGCAGGAAGATACGATTTTCCTCAAGAAGTTGACCAGGCAACTCTTTGACACCTTTTTCAAGAATGGTGCGATGCCCGTCGACATCTTCCTGTACTTGGTGAAGATCTTCTGTAAGAGATTGAACCACTTGAATTCTGTGTTTCAGAGATTCTCTTACCTCAACGAACTTTTCTTTGTCAGGAATTACCCTGACCTCCACCAATTTGCTGAGCTTTACCTGTTTCATTTCTGACCATGACAACAAGCATTTTTCCATGTCTTTGCGCTCCTGGGAAAGTACACTTTTTTCTTTATCAAGCTCTGTGGTGAGCTTGGCCAACAAGGTAGTTTTCTTGTCCGCAGCAATATAATCTGAGATATGTGTTCAATGATCTTTTCAACAAAATCATATAACACCCTGCCTTTGCAGGCGAACTTCTCAGCTTTCTTGACAGCTGGGTCTTCAATATTTACCACTGTCATCGGTTGTGCATTACTTGGAGAACCCGAAAGTCTCTTTACAACAGTGGCATAATGCTCCACCCTCTGTTTGTACATGTTACGAGCTTGCTCTACTTTATCCAGCCTTCCCGCCAAGATATCCAAAGTGACTTGCGCATTGGCTTTTGCACTTTTGTTGGTAACCTTGCCAAGCTGGACCTTTGTTACCGTGTAATCCTCCATATTGACATCGCCTTCTTCATTTGGTGGTATGCCAATTTCAGCATACTTGTGGCCAGACTTATCAACGTTCAGCCTTGAGTATACCTTTTCCTTTTTCTTCCCTTTGGCTTTTGGAAGAACTATCTCTTCGAGGTCGAGCTCCTCCGGAGAAATCATTTGCTTTTTACGCTTCGAAACTTGAGATATTAGCCAAGGAGGAAGAAAAGAAGTGTGAACTTCTGGATTTACTGTCAATTCAGTCCCCATTGCTACTTCTGAAGTTATTATCACATTTGAACCTACCATAGGTATTGTGACAATTGGAGAAGTGTCTGTCATCATCGCTCCTATAGTTGACACATTGAGCTGATCACGCATTGACTAATTCATGAAATGATTGAATTCATTTTCAGAAGTGATATCATACGTTGGTGAAGACAAACTAGGAATGGACGATGGAGGGCTCTACAATATATCAACCGTATGGATGCTTGTCACTAAAGGAGTATCAAGCTGGGTTAATGCTGCAGGGATAGGGGATATCTCGACTGCAGGAATGCATGTGGTAGGAATAGGTGACGAGGGAACAGGAGGTGGAGGAGTTCTTGAATCTGGAGGGGTATGAGGAACATTTGAAGTCACAGGCGATGATGTTCTAGGAATTTCCTCAATTACATTCTCATGACGAGGAGTAGTTTTTTCTTGATCATGCCCGGGTTCCTATTGATCACCCTCTTGTCTCTCTGAATCTGGTTCACCTTCAAAATCACCTTCAGATCCTTCTTCAGAATCTTCATCAGACTCTTGCCTGCTTTCAGAAACCTCTTCGGCATCGGAGTCTGCTTCTGCTGAATCTTCATCTTCAGCGGATTGGTCACTTGAAGTTCCTTCTTCATCGGAATCTATCTCCTCTAGAATAGGATATTTACCCTTCGAGCGAGATGGATTAGATTTCGTGATTTCTGTTTCTAGGACAGCTTGGGTATCTTTCTTACCAATAGTGAACTTAATCCTAGGACCTCTTCGTGAAGAAGTGGGAACGGCTGCTGATTTATTTTTGTCGCGAAGTTTTTACTGTTGGCGAGCTTCTGCTTCAGATTCCTCTCCTTCGGAGTCTGTTCTGAAACTTTTCATTGCATAACCATGTTTATGTAACCATTCTTTTGTGTTGACTAGGATTGGCCTCAACCTTTCTCTCATGCTGGTAACTTCTTTCCTAGACCATTGTATTTCTAGCAACAGCCTTTTAGCAATGCCTTGCTCATCATAGACAGCATTCATGATATCACCTGGATCTTCAAAATCCTCTGATAGGTCAGCAATACCAAGATCTCTGATTTGTTGAATAGTCAACCTGCAATAGTCCATTTTACGAATGGCTTCTTCATCCCTACAATCTGCCCACATGTCCTCAAAATGGTACCTGTGTTGGTGACCCTTTTGCAACTTTTTCCTGACATCTCGGTAGTCAAAATAAAACCTATACCTGTAGGTTTTGATGGTCATGATCTGCATTTCAGCATAGACAGACTTAGCTTTTTGTGCAGTTTGGATAGTATATCGGCCGATGGTCAGTGGGAACTTGAACCCACGCTTGTGGTTGCTTCTTCGTTCTTTTTGCACTGACATCAACTGTTTGCATGTTTCCATGAGAACCCACTTATCCGAAGGATAATGTGGTAGCATGTAGGGACAACCAGTGTAGCGGCCTACTCTCAAGTAAGTAAACATTGGGAATTGGAGAAAAATGCATCCAACTTTACTTACCACCTTATAAGCCTCATCAGATACTCTTCTTCTTTCCAAAGCTGGATCAAAATTGAAGAGTAAAGGCGCAAAGAAAGCATCAGTGACCTGTCTGAAGTGATGAAAGCTTTCCTTCAGCTCCAATTGATAGAAATATCTGTATACAGGCACCATCATCCGATTCCCTTTCGTAGACAGACCTGGGAATTTTCTCATTACAGCCGCCGCGTACACCAGGTAAGAAGTCATGTAGAACTTCAATGTAGAAGGAGCATTAATCAACTGCTCGTGTATTTCATCACTGATTTGTTTACCCCAATCAATATGCACCTTCTGCCTTCTTATGATCCTGATGTATTCATACATCCAATCGTGAAAAGTGGATGATTCCAGCAAGCCTTTCACTCTGCTTAGAAATGTGATCATATCCTTGACATCATCTTTGAAGTCACTTCTTAGGAGTCCTTTCGGCCATCTGGAAACAGATGATCTAGGCTTCTTTAACCATTGAGTGTTTATCAACTGTTTAGCTTTATTGGGATCAGCATCAAAGATCTCCTGTGCTTTTGATATAGAGATGTCAATGTATTTCTCCATATGAGGGACCTTGAAGACAATATCAAAGAAATCGGGGTCGAGTCTCAGAATCTCATGCCCGGAAGAATCGATCACACTCCTGCTTTCTCTGATGTAATGAGACACAACTTGAAGAACAAACTCGGTATTGTGCGCAGCTGTAGGGAACATCGCCACCAAATGGAGGTTGTTGTGTACGATCGCTCTCATTGAATCAGGAATAGGCTTCGTCTCGGTTTGCTTTGCGAAGTCAACCAAGTCTTGATGACCAACCTCCGTGTCTTTTATCTCTTCGACTTTGGAAAGCACTACAGTCGGCAGATAGAAACCTTGATATTTGTACTTCATCTTGCCTTTTGCTTTCGAAGAAGAAGGAGGCTTAGTAGCAGTCATCAAAAAGAACTGGAACTCTGATCACTCTTGACTTGACGATCTTTGAAAATAGACTGCAATCCGTTTAGCCAGAACAAACATCCATTGTTAGGAAACATGGGAAAGCGCAAAATGAGCACGAGGATGGGAAAGCATGAAGCGGATGATGAGGCATGCAAAACGATGCACAGAGGTTGAAAAACGAGGCTCAGGAGTGCACTGGTCGAAAATGAAACTCATTCGGAAAGGAGTGTAGAAAACTTGGAAAAAGTGTAAGGGCGCTAAAATTCAGCGCCCTTACATATCTGGAAATCCACTTTTGATGCAAGGGCGCTAAATTTTAGCGCCCTTACATTTTTCAGTTTTTAGGAAATTTTACAAGCTCAAAATGTCATAGCGCTAAAATTCAGCGCTTCAGCATTTTTTGGCAATTTTGAAAAGCAGATGTAGGGATGTATGGCGATGGCGCTCGTGCTTGGAAAATGCAAATGTTTGAATCATGAAAGATTTTAAGACAATTTTTCTTGTCTTTGGATAGGGTTGCAACTCATTATCATTATTTACGCATTCAAAAGATGAATTTTCTTTCTTTCCAAGTGATAGATCTTTTCAATGTTTGCAACAAAGCGAATGAAGAAGGTGATGTGAGGGTTACCAACACGAAAACGTTTAGAAAGAAAGGAAAGATGGAGAATGCGAATAAAACGCGGAGGAAGAGTTAAGGAAAGAATGCGTAAGGAAAGGAAAGAAATGCGTAGGGTTCCATTGCGTAAGGAAACAAAAGCTCGCCATTCATTACACGATGAAGACAAACAATGAATAGAAAACGCGAATGGAGAGAAGGAATGCACGCAGGGTAAAACAAATATAAAGCTAAAATCTCATATGAAGAACATAGAACGTATACAAAACGAAAGAAGAAGACAAAGCAAATGACTTACCCGAACCAAAACGCGAAGAGTGCTGAAGGAGAAGGCGAAATCCAGAAAAACGTGTTTTGCAGTTGAAAAGCACTTCGCCCAGCAAGAAGAAGAAAAGAACAAAGCTCATAATAATGAAAAATGGCAAATTAAAAGACCTTTAAGTGAAAAGGAAAATCAAAAACCTAACTCAATTCAAGCAATAAATTTAAGCATGAAAAGTGGCACGATTGACGAAAAACGCGAAAACATGAAGAAACGTGCCAAAGCCATGAAAAAGTTTAATTGGCGAAGAAAAATGTAATGGTGCTAAAATTTAGCGCTATTGCATTTTTTGGAAATTTCACTGCATGCAAGGGCGCTAAAATTTAGCGCCCTTGCATTTTCCAGACTTAGCCAATTTTGGCTTCAGGGCAGGAGCGCACTTTTTCAGTGCCACTGCATTTTTCGTAATTCACTAAGTACAAACAGTGAAACTTCGCGAAAGATCTCGTTTCTAAGGTCTTCGCGAGGCGAACATGGGGGAATGCTCGAATTGACTATTCGAGACTTAGGAACGCATTTTGAGGTGGCTTGAAAATCACTTTGTTATGCGTGCTTGAACTTCACGAATCCTAGGAAACGGACAAGTTTTGTAGGGGGGTTATCCGTGTAACGAGCGCTGCTAGATTCCATGATAACAGCTGGCTCCTGCTGGGGATCTTCCTTCGGTTGTTCTTTTGAAAAGAACGAAGGGAGAAGAAATCCAGATTTCAAATGCCTTTATCCATCCATTGGGCTTGGAGTCAGGCGACGACGACGACAGAAAAAAAAAATGTAAAGACTCGAAAGGACTTAAAAATAAAAAGTATTTACATAACAACGCCAACTTCTTTACTACTTAAAGTGCTTGAGATGTTGCCCACTGTGAGGAAGGGAAAATGGCGTTCCATCTCCGTATGCTAACAAGAAACTGTTTTCACCATGCAACTGATGTATTTGGAAAGGTCTTGTCCACAGTGAGTCAAATTTCCCGTGCATACCTTTTGGTTCTCTTCATTTGTCCCACAAGAGAACGAGATCACCAATTTGAAATTCTCGAGACTTAGCCTTTTTGTCAAACAGCTTCTTCACTTGGTCCTGGTGTTCCGCAATGCGGTCAACCACTTGAACCTGATTCTCTTCCAATTCAGAGAGATACATGATGCGCTTGTCGACAGAATTATCAAACGTCTCATCCTCAATGGCCTTAGCCAACTTGAGGGATGGTAGTTCCAAGGTTATAGGGATCTCAGCATTTAGCCCGTACAAGAGTTGAAAAGGAGACATGCCAATTGCTCGTTTCGGAGTTATTCTGTCTGCCCATAAAGCATCAAACAAAGCCTTGTGCCACAAACGTTGATTCTCGTCCACCAGCTTGCGGATTAGTTACCAGATTCTTGTTACTAGATTTCGCTTGACCATTACCTTGCAGATAATAGTCGAAAGAATGTGACAAGGTTATACCATGTTTGAAACAAAACTTCGTGATCTCACTTGATGAGAAAGCAAAAGCATTGTCCGCAACAATCTTGTTCGGCACACCGAACCTAGAAATAATATTTTCTTTTAAGAAACTGCACACTACCTCTGAAGTAGCACGCTTGGTAGGTATTGCTTCCACCCATTTGGTGAAATAGTCAGTAGCAGTTAAAACGTAGATATGTCCGGCACTTGATGATGGATTAACTGCACCTATGAAATCAATGCCCCATTGCTGGAAAGGTTCATTAATCACAACAGGTTTTGATGGCAAAGATTCCAACCTAGTACGGCCGACAAATTGTTGGCACAATTCACACTTACGCACCCAAGAGTACGTGTCCTGAAAAAGTGTGGGCCAGTAATACTTCGCTCTCAAGATTTTATGAGCGGTTACTAGCGCTGAGAAATGTCCACCACATGCCAAATCATGGTAATATTTCAACAACTTTTGTTGTTGTTCTTTATCAACACATCTGAGAAATGTCTCGTCCATTACACGCTTATACAAGTCGTTGTCCCATAAGACAAAATTAGCTGACTTCAGCTTGACGGTCCTTTTTTCTTTCGGAGTTAAGTGATTGGGACATTCTCCGTATGTCAGGAAGTGAGCGATGTTGGAATACCATTCATCGGTGGTGCTAACAAATAGTACCATTGGAAGTGTACTGGGATCGACCTCTTCTTTGTTTGAGATTTCTTCATCCCCTGAAATTTCTTCATCTGGATTATTTTTTGCAATGAGCTGACAAAGACCACGTCCATGTATCAGCTTAGTAGGTTTTATCTCTAGATCATATTCCTGAATCTTGGCAATCTAGTTGCCTCTTTTCGTTCTAAATTCCTGTTGTGTGAGGATAGACTTGACAGTTGAATCTGGGACAAGAACTTTGACATGACTGCCTAGAATGTAGAACCGGAAATGCTTGACGGCTTTTACAACTGCAAAAGCGTGCTTTTCCATCTGAGAATATTTCAATTCGTAATTCTTTAGAGGGCAACTCATGAATGCAATGGGGGATTCAAAACCCTCATCATTTTCCTGCACCAAAATTGCTGATAGCGTATGCTCGGAAGCATAACTGTACATAACAAAATATTTGGTGTAGTTAGGGCAAACCAAAACAGGCGCATGAGCAATGGCCTCCTTGATGTCATCGAAAGCTACTTTGCCTTCTGCCGTCCAATGAAAAGTGGCGTTACCCTTCATCATATTCATAATGTGACGAGTCTTTTCAGCAAAGTCTGGGAGAAATCTCCTTAAGAAGTTTACCTTGCCGAAGAAAGAATGAACGACTTTCTTGCTTGACGGCAAAGTGAGGGATTTAATTCCATTGACTCTTTCCAAGTCAATCTTGATTCCTTCAGCAGATACAACGTGACCAAGAAGTTTACCTTCTGTCACCCCAAAAGTTGACTTTTTGGGATTGAGGGAAATGTCGTGCTGATGGCATCTCTCTAAAGTTTGCCTCAAGTGGTAGAAATGCTCATGACGTTGCTTAGAGAAAACCGTAAGATCGTCAAGGTACACCATAATGAACTTGCCCATCACGTCGCGAAAAGCGAGATCCATGGCACATTGGAATGTAGCGCCAGCGTTGATTAGACCAAACGACATCCTACGATACGCAAAGGTTCCCCATGGCATTGTGAAAGCGGTTTTGTGTTGATCGCTTGAATTAACTTCAATTTGATTATAACCGGAAAACCCATCTAGCATGGAGAGCATCTCGGATCCAGTCACATTTTGTAGAACTTGATCCATCACCGGAAGTGGATAGTTGTCTTTGAGAGACAATTGATTTAGATTTATGAAATCTACACAAATGCGGATTTCACCATTCTTCTTACGAATGGGGACGATATTAGCTATCCACGTTGAATGATGGATAGGGAATATTATCTGTGCATTCAGCATCTTTTGAACTTCCACCAAAATCATTCCAGAGATCTTGGGATTGTACTACCTCTGCTTTTGTTTGTAAGGCAAAGCTCCAACCTTAAGAGGAATATCATGTTGCACTTCCTTAGGCCGAAATGATTTTAGATCGTCATATGAATATGCCAAGACGTCAATGTACTCCTGCAGTAGCTGAGCAAACTGTCTTCTTTCTTCAGTCGTGCAACATTTTCCAATGTTCACCATCTTAGGATTGGCTTCAGTTCCTAAATTTATCTGTTCTACTTCATTAGATGAGTCAGAATCTGAGAGTTGCTTCTTCACGTGGCGATCATGCTTATCAAAAATCTTTTCCAAGGATACCAATCCTTTAGGGATCTTATTCCCTTTGAGTTGTAGATATTCCTCGCCTGTAACAGGATCTATATCGGACACGGATTCTCAAAGCGGAGAATCACTGCCCTCAAAATATAACTCATCAAAATTCTCTGCTTTCTCAAGAAAGGCGATAATTTGATGGTCGTCATTGAAAATCTGCCAGTTCTCTGAATTATCAGGTACACTTGGGCAGAAAACCAACTCTATGGTGTAAGTAGAACCTTGAAAGTCTTTGTGTGGCACCAAGAGCGTGGCAGAGATTGCAAGGGAATCAGCTCTAGTATTGTATTCTCTGGGAACAACAGAGATATCAAAAGCTTCGAATTCCTCAATGGAATCCCATACTAGATTACGATAATGCCTGAGTCTCTCATTTTTTGTTTGATAGATATTTCTTACTTGACATACTATCAGCTCGGCATCACCTTGTGCATGAAGATTTTTTATACCTTTCTTCAGCGCAACTTGCATTCCCAGCAATAGGGCTTCATACTCGGCGGTGTTATTGGTGTTATCAAACTGCAGCTTGAAGGAGAAAGGGAAAAACTTCCCTGATGGTGAAATGAAAACCATTCCTGCTCCGGAGCCAGTCGAAGAGCAGCTACCATCAAACTCGAGCAACCAGACACCGTTGGGATCACCAACTGGAATAGTGTCGAAGTCTAAAACTTCATCATCTGATGAAGATTCATGGTCGGAGATGGACAAATCTCTTGATGATGTCTCATTTGAAGTTGAAGAAATATCATCTTTCTCTAACTTGTTTTGAGTCGAGGATTCTCCTACCTCATTTGTCTGTAGGTAGTAAGTTCCCACGCCTGATGATTCGAACAAAATCTGAGCTCTGGGATCATCTGACTCAACAACTGAAAACTTTGATTCTTTTTCAGGAATCAGCTTTTGCATCACACCTTTTACTAGTATTCTTGCTTCAGACATATCCATACTTAGCTCTCCTCCAACATCTTTGCAGAAATTGCATCCGAGGAGAATACCGTAGGAAGCTAGTACATCGGCCACGAGGACCGTCATCTTTATTTTCTTCTCCGGGTATGCGGCAAAGGCGTATTGCGCATCTTTGATCTGACCGATCAATGGCACTTGTTTATTCTCCATGGAAAAACAATGGCTGAAGGTTTTGGTCATTTCAAGGCCTAATGCAGTAGCCACCTTGGCGGGCATCACATTGTCAGATGCACCAGAGTCTATGACACAGTTACTCAGCTTGAAACCATTTACAAGTAGGGAGATGAAAAACGGATCAATGCGTCCGGAAGCGGTTGGAGAATTAGATACAAGGTTACTCTGTGATACTTTGGGTTTAGGAGTAACTGGAATGTCAGGAGGAGTATCCCGACTTGGGGAAATCTTTTTATCATTTACGAACTTGACAAGCCTGTCAAATTGGTCGGGGTTGGCTTTGAGGTATTCAGCCTCAGACATTTGAACCTTGGTCTTCTTGGCATGGTCAATAATGTCAAAATCCTGGAAAGAACTTTGTAGATTGGAAGTCGTAACTTCATTGATTGGTTTCACAAAAGGCACACTGGTCTTTGGAACGGGAGGATTAGCTTTAGGAATAACAGGAGTTGACGAAGGAGAACGAGGCGCACTTACTTGTGGATTTGCTGCTTTCTTAGGTTGCCAAGGGAGGGGAGATCCTCTTTTGGTGATTGTTACTGGCGGCTTCTCTTTTGCTGGAACAGCAGCAACTTGAGCTTTGTCAAGCTGATTTTGTTGATGCCGCGTAAAAACAGCGTAAGTGTCAGTCACCAAGTCATCTTCTTCTTCTTCTTCTTCCATCATTTGCAAATAGCTAATTTTGGAGTCGCCAGTCGATTCAGTTTCTTCTTCTTGGAAGAGGTCGGCATTTTCTTCTTCAGGATATTCGGGCTGAGCATATTCATCTTGTTCAGTCTCATAGTACCTGACAACATTATTAGCAGGCGGGGCTTCCAGAGCAAGTCTTCCTGGAGGTGCTGGGAGACGATTCTGATTTTTGCTGCCGGCATAATTAGGGAAAGTCCTCCTAGGGACTTCCTTGTAGTTGTTACCATTATTGTTGTTTGACACTTGCTTCTTAAGAGACAAAACTTCATTCGCCAACCTTTGGATCATGGGATCTGTAAAATTTGAGCTGGCAGTGGGAGTACTAACATTGGACGTCGAAGATCCTGAGGCTTGCATCCTTTTATTTCCATTAGTCCCCATCCTGATTTCTCCAGCAAGGATCATGTCGTCCTCCAAACTGGTAGCCAATTGCTGGGCTGCTTCAACGTTAACAAGATTTTCCCTACGTAAGTAAAAACTTACCTTAGGTAGTTGAGTGTTGATGAAGAAGCATTTCAGGTTATGATCTGTTGGTCTTGCATCATTTGGGATCCGCGTCACCAATTTATTGAATTTCGCCACAAACTCGCACATAGGCTCGTGAGCCTCTTTACGCATGGTGGTGAGCTGCGCCAATAGAGCATGTGAATCTTCAGCAGGTTTAAATCTTCAAATTTAGTGCGAAGAGTGGCCGAATTGGTGACAGAGGCATTGGGAAGAGTAAAGAACCATTCGGCTGCAACCCCTTGAAGGGATTCAATGAACAATCATACAGAAACATCTTCATGTTCAATGCCAAGAACGTCGCATACTATGTAGAATGCGGATATGTGCTCATCGGGGTGTTGTTTGCCATCACCTTGAAATTTCGAAAGATGCTTCCTGGATACACGTGGCAGTTCGTGCAAAGGTGGAGTCAAACGGAGGGGACCAAAAGCATTTCCCCATGGTCCTATAGGTGGTGCGGCCATGACTGGTTGCACGACAGGTACTTGAACAGGACGCCTGCGATAAACTGACCAAACACTTGGGATAGGAGATCTTTGGCTACGTGGAGGGAAGCTTATAGCCCGTTGTAGTGGTGACCTTGCTCGTGGAAGAGTAAATGGAAAGTCACGTTGCAACAACTCTTCAAATAGTGGATCTGTTACTCCTTGAGCCCTCAATCCTCTTGTATATACTTGGTCTGCCAGAGTGTAGATCTGAATACAAAGGATGTTACAGAGTTAACAATATATAAAAGAATAGCAAGAAAAAGGAAACTTATCTACTTCAATCAGAAGCGTGAGGCTCAAATTACGTATGTCGTTTCCCTAGCGGAGTCTCCAAAAAACTGTTGGGTGAAAATTATGTAATCAGCTTTTCGATAGATTACACAACTTGGACTTCAGCCACAGCTATGTGAGATGTGAATCTCTCCTCTCGGAAAGGGGAGGTGCCCTTCTTACTGCTAACAGAAGCGATAGTAAATCAAACAAGTAATTACAAAATGTACACGAAACTTACGAAGTGGAGGGGGTGTGTTACATTCATCCTTCTCTCTTTTTTCAGAGAAGATGTTTACAATGCTTCACCGTTGGAAGTTTACAATTCTTGATAATCTTAAACTAACAACTAGCAGTAATACCAATACCTCTATCGTCCGTAGAGATGCGAGAAGTGATTAATAATAAACAAATAAAGTAAAGGGAAAGCTCACGAAGGCACAAAGTCATTCCGTAGCTTTATCAATGTTAGATCTATGCAAATGTCTTTGTTTGTCGCGTTAGAAGCACAAAGTCTTCTTAGACAGCAATTCCTCGAGCAGCATGAAGCGATTACAAGCACAAAGTCTTGTAGATCATCCAACAAAAGTATCCAAGAGTATGAATAATTACAAGCACAAAGTCTTGTAGATCATTCAACCAGAACATGCAAGAGCATGAACGATTACAAGCACAAAGTCTTGTAGATCATTCAACCAAATGATAAACAGAAATACAAATGCAATCTAAATAATAAATGTAACACAAAGTTTACATAAACTACTTAGAGTCCTTCAGATTCTTCAAGCTAATCACCACCAAATAAAATCAACTCACAAAAGTATTGAATCCAATGCAAAGTTTGGCTTGCAATCCTCTTCTTTATTGATCAAATTCCATTCACAAAGCATGAACACAAAGTTTCACAAATTTGCTTCAAAAAGGGCAGCACTTCGTTGCAAAATACTAAAGGATAATTTACAATGAAAATCCCTCACATTATATAGAAAGAGGGATGAGCAAAAGAAGGAAATAGATTGAGGAAATCAGGGAAAGTTAGGTGAGAGATTTTAGGAGATCTCACCTAACTTTGACCAAAGTCAAAGTGTAATTTGTTTTCAAAATATTACATCTTCAAACTTGGTGTAATTAGAATTTACAAAAAGACATTCGAAAATGTTGAGAAATATTTACAAGATGCATAATGGGATGCACCGGAAATGTCTAACACTGGAGAATAGGGGGTTGCTTCATGTTTCTTTGCATTGGGTGCGGAAGTCTTCAAATTTCCTCCTAGTCTCCTACACGAACTTCTCATCTGCACTAACGGTGTAATCCACAATGGTGTGAATTCTCGTGATCGATCTCATGGCAGATGAGTGAACCTTTTTGCACCTGTCAAGATGCGTCTTCAGGTTGTCCAATGTGAGCCTTGTATCACAAATGATGTTGATGAAGCAAAGTCCATGTCCAATCAAATTCACGATGGCTTCCTTGAAGATCAGGGATATTTACGGGAGAAGATCACGATTTTCCTCAAAGTTGACCGGGCAACTCTCGGCCTTTTCAAGAATGGTCCCGATGCTGTCATCTGTGCTTGGTGAAGATCTACGTAGATTGAACCACTTGAATTCTATGTTTCAGAGATTCTCTTACCTCAACGAACTTTTCTTTGTCAGGAATTACCCCGACCTCCACCAATTTGCTGAGCTTTACCTGTTTCATTTCTGACCATGACAACAGGCATTTTTCCATGTCTTTGCACTCCTGGGAAAGTACAATTTTTTCTTTATCAAGCTCTATGGTGAGCTTGGCCAACAAGGTAGTTTTCGTCTGCAGCCAATATAATCTGAGATCTGTGTTCAATGATCTTTTCAACAAAATCATATAACACCCTGCCTTTGGAGGCGAACTTCTCAGCTTTCTTGACAGCTGGGTCTTCAATATTTACCACTGTCATCGGTTGTGCATTACTTGGAGAACCCGCAAGTCTCTTTACAACAGTGGCATAATGCTCTGCCCTCTGTTTGTACATGTTACGAGCTTGCTCTACTTTATCCAGCCTTCCGCCAAGATATCCAAAGTGACTTGCGCATCGGCTTTTGCACTTCGTTAGTAACCTTGCCAAGCTGGACCTTTGTTACCGTGTAATCCTCCATATTGACATCGCCTTCTTCATTTGGTGGTATGCCAATTTCAGCATACTTGTGGCCGGACTTATCAACGTTAAGCCTTGAGTATACCTTTGCCTTTTTCTTCCCTTTGGCTTTTGGAAGAACTATCTCTTCGATTAGAGCTCCTCGTAGAAATCATTTGCTTTTAAGCTTCGAAACATGAGATATTAGCCAAGGAGGAAGAAAAGAAGTGTAACTTCTGGATTTCTGTCAATTCGATTCGCCATTGCTACTTCTGAAGTTATTGTCACATCTGAACTTACCATAGGTATTGTGACAATTGGAGAAGTGTCTGTCATCATCGCTCCTGTAGTTGACACATTGAGCTAATCACGCATTGACTCATTCATGAAATGATTGAATTCATTTTCAGAAGTGATATCATACGTTGGCGAAGAAACTAGGAATGGACGATGGAGGGCTTGATAGTATATCAATCGTATGGATGCTTGTCACTGAAGGAGTATCAAGCTGGGTTGATGTTGCGGGGATAGAGGGGATATCTCGGCTGCAGGAATGCATGTGGTAGGAATAGGTGACGAGGAGCAGGAGGTGGAGGAGTTCTTGAATCTGGAGGGGTATGAGGAACATTTGAAGTCACAGGTGATGATGTTGGAATTTCCTCAATTACATTCTCAGGAGGAGAAGTTCTTCTTGATCATGCCGGGTTCCTGTTGATCACCCTCTTGTCTCTTCGAATCTGGTTCACCTTCAAAATCACCTTCAGATCCTTCTTCAGAATCTTCATCAGACTCTTGCTCGCTTTCGAAACCTCTTCGGACATCGGAGTGCTTCTCTGAATCTTCATCTTCAGTGGATTGGTCACTTGAAGTTCCTTCTTCATCGGAATCTATCTCCTCTAGAATAGGCTTTTTACCCTTTAAGCGAGATGGATTAGATTCCGTGATTTCTGTCTCTGGGACAGCCTGGGTATCTTTCTTGCCAACAGTGAACTTAATCCTAGGACCTCTTCGTGAAGAAGTGGGAACGGCCGCTGATTTATTTTTGTCGCGGAGTTCTTGCTGTTGGCGAGCTTTTGCTTCGGATTCCTCTCCTTCTGAGTCTGTTATGAAACTTTTCATTGCATAACCATGTTTATGTAACCATTCTTCTGTGTTGGCTAGGATTGGCCTCAACCTTTCTCTCATGCTGGTAACTTCTTTCCTAGACCATTGTATTGCAGGCAACGACCTTTTAGCAATGCCTTGCTCATCATAGACAGCATTCATGATATCACCTGGATTTCAAAATCCTCTGGTAGGTCAGCAATACCAAGATCTCTGGTTGTTGAACAAGTCAACTGCAATAGTCCATTTTAATGGCTTCTTCATCTGCAATTTGCCCAGATGTCCTCAAAATGGTACCTGTGTTGGTGCCCTTTTGCAGCTTTTCACGACATCTCGGTGAGTCGAAATCAAACCTATACTGTAGGTTTTGATGGTCATGATCGCATTTGACATAAAACCGGACTTAGCTTTTTGTGCGGTTGTATGGTATATCGATTCGATGGTCGGTGGGAACTTGCCCAGCTTGTGGTTGCTTCTTCGTTCTTTTTGCCTGACATCAACATGTCTGCATGTTTCCATGAGAACCCACTTATCCGAAGGATAACATGGTAGCATGTAGGGACAACCAGTGTAGCAGCCTACTCTCAAGTAAGTAAACGTTGGGAATTGGAGAAAAATGCATCCAACTTTACTTACCACCTTATAAGCCTCATCAGATACTCTTCTTCTTTCCAAAGTGGATCAAAATTGAAGAGTAAAGGCGCAAAGAAAGCATCAGTGACCCATCTGAAGTGATGAAAGCTTTCCTTCAGCTCCAATTGATAGAAATATCTGTATATAGGCACCATCATCCGATTCCCTTTCGTAGACAGACCTGGGAATTGTCTCATTACAGCCGCCAGCGTACACCAGGTAAGAAGTCATGTAGAACTTCAAGTAGAAGGAGCATTAATCAACTGCTCGTGTATTTCATCACTGATTTGTTTACCCCAGTCAATATGCACCTTCTGCCTTCTTATGATCCTGATGTATTCATACATCCAATCGTGAAAAGTGGATGATTCTGGCAAGCCTTTCACTCTGCTTAGAAATGTGATCATATCCTTGACGTCATCTTTGAAGTCACTTCTTAGGAGTCCTTTCGGCCATCTGGAAACAGATGATCTAGGCTTCTTTAACCATTGAGTGTTTATCAACTGTTTAGCTTTATTGGGATCAGCATCAAAGATCTCCTTTTCTTTTGATATAGAGATGTCAATGTATTTCTCCATATGAGGGACCTTGAAGACAATATCAAAGAAATCGGGGTCGAGTCTTAGAATCTCGTGCCCGGAAGAATCGATCACACTCATGCTTTCTCTGATGTAATGAGACGCAACTTGAAGAAAAAACTCGGTATTGTGCGCAGTTGTAGGGAACATCGCCACCAAATGGAGGTTGCTGTGTACAATTGCTCTCATTGAATCAGGAAGAGGCTTCATCTCGGTTTGCTTTGCGAAGTCAACCAAGTCTTGATGACCAACCTCCGTGTCTTTTATCTCTTCAACTTTGGAAAGCACTACAGTCGGCGGATAGACACCTTGATATTTGTACTTCATCTTGCCTTTTTCTTTCGAAGAAGAAGGAGGCTTAGTAGCAGTCATCAAAAAGAACTGGAACTCTGATCACTCTTGACTTGACGATCTTTGAAAATAGACTGCAATCCGTTTAGCCAGAACAAACATCCATTGTTAGGAAACATGGGAAAGCACAAAATGAGCACGAGGATGGGAAAGCATGAAGCGGATGATGAGGCACGCAAAACGATGCACAGAGGTGGAAAAATGAGGCTCAGGAGTGCACTGGTTGAAAATGAAACTCATTCGGAAAGGAGTGTAGAAAACTTTGAAAAAGTGTAAGGGCGCTAAAATTCAGCACCCTTACATATCTGGAAATCCACTTTTGATGCAAGGGTGCTAAATTTTAGCGCCCTTACATTTTTCAGTGTTTAGGAAATTTTACAAGCTCAAAATGTCATAGCGCTTCAGCATTTTTTTGCAATTTTGAAAAGCAGATGTAGGGATGTATGGCGATGGCGCTCGTGCTTGGCAAATGCAAATGTTTGAATCATGAAAGCTTTGAAGAAAATTTTGCTTGTCTTTGGATAGGGTTGCAACTCATTATCATTATTTACGCATTCAAAAGCTGAATTTTCTTTCTTTCTAAGTGATAGATCTTTTCAATGTTTGCAACAAAGCGAATGAAGAAGGCGATGTGAGGGTTACCAACACGAAAATGTTTAGAAAGAAAGGAAAGATGGAGAATGCGAATAAAACGCGGAGGAAGAGTTAAGGAAAGAATGCGTAAGGAAAGGAAAGAAACGTGTAGGGTTCCATTGCGTAAGGAAACAAAAGCTCGCCATTCATTACACGATGAAGACAAACAATGAATAGAAAATGCGAAGGTAAAACGTGAATGGAGAGAAGGAATGCGCACAGGGTAAAACAAATATAAAGCTAAAATCTCATATGAAGAACATAGAACGTATACAAAATGAAAGAAGAAGACAAAGCAAATGACTTACCCGAACCAAAACGCGAAGAGTGCTGAAGGAGAAGGCAAAATCCAGAAAAACGTGTTTTGCAGTTAAAAAGCACTTCACCCAGCAAGAAGAAGAAAAGAACAAAGCTCATAATAATGAAAAATGGTGAATTAAAAGACCTTTAAGTGAAAAGGAAAATCAAAAACCTAACTCAAGTCGAGCAATAAATTTAGGCACGAAAAGTGGCACGATTGACGAAAAACGCGAAAACATGAAGAAACGTGCCAAAGCCATGAAAAAGTTTAAGTGGCGAAGAAAAATGTAATGGCGCTAAAATTTAGCGCTATTGCATTTTTTGGAAATTTCACTGCATGCAGGGGCACTAAAATTTTGCGCCCTTGCATTTTCCAGACTTAGCCAATTTTGGCTTCAGGGCAGGAGCGCACTTTTTCAGTGCCACTGCATTTTTCGTAATTCACTAAATACGAACAGTGAAACTTCGCAAAAGATCTCGTTTCGAAGGTCTTCGCGATGCGAACATGGGGGAATGCTCGAATTGACTATTCAAGACTTAGGAACGCATTTCGAGGTGGCTTGAAAATCACTTCGTTATGCATGCTTGAACTTCACGAATCCTAGGAAATGGACAAGTTTCGTAGGGGGGTTATCCGTGGAACGAGCGCTGCTAGATTCCATGATAACAATTCTCAAATCTAATTATTAAGCATGAAAATAGAGATCATCAACACATCAGAAACACACATAACACCAAGATTTTTTTTATGTGGAAACCCTATTAGGGGAAAAACCACGCTGGAGGTCAGTCCACAAGATTATACCCTGTTAAAAGTATAATGAAAAAGAAATATAGGGAATGCACTTGCATTTAGGTGTACTGCCTAGGGCTCACTACTCAATTACAAGGAAGACACACTATCTTACAAAGAGATTCAAATTATAGCCATTCACAAGGATTTGAACTAATAAAATAGCATCTGCTAATGCCTGATCACAGTTCCAGTTAAACACATGAACAACTCTTCACTCTTCACTTTTCTTCACACTCTGCTCTACCTTCAAATGATTAGGAAATTATTCACACATACACACACATTTTGCATCTTTTAATTTGAACAAATAATCGCTCTTATATATCTGCAACAAGAAATTCCACCGCTACAAGTCGGCCACAAAGAAATAATAAGATGAATATAATTGTCGGCCCAAATCAATAGATAATCTTTAATGCGAATCAACCAAAGTTGGCCACAACTTAGTGAGGACCGAGATCAACATCATTAACATGAAAACACTTCAATTAATTACACCTTGAAGATCCACAACATGCTTCAACACCATGTCGGCCAGGAACATGAAAAATATGAACACGCAAGAGAAAATTGCCAACCACGAGCACAATGATCTATGTGGACATGCAAAAAAGATAGAGAACAATGTAGAAGCATCCACAAATATTAAGAACCAATGGAGAGGCATCCACAACAATTGAAATAGCCTCATCTTCAATCAGGAACACTAACTGAAGAAACATAAAAACTGTCAGAATGAAAATCTTTATAACTCAATCAACTCTTCATGAAGATCTCTAAAAATCAACGTGGATAAACTAGATACACTCAACAACAAACCCTTTATTCCACAACCTCTGATCACCAAGGTATAAAACATATCACCATACTAAACTTCACTTCACAACTGACAATCTGCAACTTATTTCTTTACAATTTTCTCAATATCCTCGACATATACAACTTCAAATGCATTAATGCTAATAGTGTTGACATCAATGACAACCACATATCAGCAACACAACCACAACATCCAATAACTCTTTCCCTTACTGAGTTTTAGAGGAATTTGGCGAGACCCCCTCCTCTCTCTTTCCCTCTCTAGATGGTATGGATTATTGGGCCTTCATGCATTCTTTGGCAAATTTGGCTAAATCAAAATCGCACAATAGTTTAGGATCAAAATTTGGTGGTTGCACAAGTTTGACAACATATTCTTGGTATGCTTTACGAGACTATTTTAACTAAATGTGAGGTTGGAGCTCCTCTAAATGTTGATGAGGCTATAGTGTTTATGGATTTGGGTTTGAATGGTCTCATCTCAAGGAGGGATTTTTCCATTGGGAGGAGACATCCCAATGCAAGAAAATTTAGAGAGAAGGTAGATTGTTCCTACCTCTTGCTAGGATTTTGAAAATAATACTGATGGCTCTTCTAGGGGATATATGAGTTATGTTGGTGTGGGAGGTGCATGGAGAGGATGTTCTAGGATGCCCTTTCCTTCTTCTCCAAGTATCAAGGCATCCAGACTAACAACCTCATGGAGGCTTTGGCTATTATTTTTTCCTTGAAAAAGGATTTCCCTCTTAGATAGTGCAAGATTATTTGTCAATCGGATTCACTAATCGTGATTAATTTGTAAAATAAGTAGAGTATTGATGGGGTGAATTGGCAGTTGTCTTTGACTATGCAGAAAATTCACCATTTATGTAGTTTGCTTGAGATGGTTTCCTTTGTTCATATCCCTATGGAATGGAACAATGTGGAAAATTGTCTTTCTAAATGGTCTTCAAAGTTTAGGGGTGACTAGAAGATTGATGATTGGGATCAGCTTCCCAATGACTGTGTTCATAAACTAAAAAAATTGATTCATGAGGATATTTGTGGTCCTTAAAAAAGTTTTTATTTTCTTGTTTGGGTGGTTTGGGGTTCTTTGGTTCTTGTTGGTTGGATATTCCTTCGTGGCTCTAGCTTTTGTATTCTTGTTGCTTGTAATCTTGGATTTTCTCTGATTGAATAAATTTTTACCCTTTTTATAAAAAAGGAAATGGATCTTCCTTTAAATTAAAAAAAGTACTAGGACCTTATAGTTACCTCTTTGGAAGGAAGAATTCCACTTGATACCTTCACTAAGAACAAGCATATTTAAGGAAATATCAAATATTCAGGCATCTTTTTTTGTCAAGAAGGGTTAAAGTTTGACTCAATGATCTTTCCTCCAATGCCCAAATGATAATGTATTTGGAATCATGGTTCCATCCCCCAAGTCAAATTTTCCTTTTTTATTCTATTCAAACACCAATAACTCACCTTTGATAATATCAAAAAATGGAACTTTGAAATTCTAAGTTGATTCCCTCTTTGTTATATGGCAAAAGAAAGTAGATATCATCTTTTTTAAGCAATGACCTTATGTTGTTGAGGATTTTGGATTAATTCTATCAAATTCCTCCCATGCTACTCTTGTTCCTAAGAAATTTTAATATACTATTTGTAGTTCTAATCTTCTCAACAACTTTAATTCTCCCTCTTGTGCTCCAAAGGAGACCAAACAGTGTTGTTTCTGGTAATATGTTTTATCCAATTGAAGTTTGTGAGATCCTAATTTAATCAACACAATTTTTTTTATTTTGATTTCCTTATAAGAGGGTAAGAACTTTGAAGTAGCATAGATCCCATCATTTATGTTTTGTTGAATTTGGTGCCTAATAGCCAAAGAGAGGTCTTTGTTGTTTCTAGCAAATTCCTTTAAGATCCTGTTATTTCTCTCCTTCCATAAACCTTGAGCTATGAAAGGAGGAGCTTGTCTCCAAAGGTTGACAATTATGTTATGGGAATAGGGACAAACATTCCAACTATCAAAGAACTACTTAACTGGGGTAGGAAAAACTCATTCAATCATTAAAATATGCAGAAAGAATGACTAAACCTCTCTTGAGTAGGAACAATGGAAGAAAAAATGCATTATTGTCTCCTCATCTTTATTACAAAGGTAGAATTTATTAACAAATTAGAACCCTCTTTTATTTAAGTAATTAGTGGTAAGAATCTTTCCATGGAAAATAACCCACCAAAAACAATTCACTTTGGGAATCAGGTTTTTTTATCCAAATTAGGTTCCACTAAAAATCGTCCTTTGTGATCAAAGGCTTCTCCATAGTTTCATAGATTGACTTCACCAAAAGGTTCCTTGATGGCATTTTAGTCTAGATCCATTCATCTTTTATGTCCCTTGAAAAGAAGTCAACCTCACCAATCTTTTGATGAAGGGATTGTAAAAAAACATCCCAGTTTTGTTGTCTCCCTCCCTGGAGAACAAATCCAGTTAACTAATTTTTGAAATTTATCCATTTAGGCTTTAATCCATCCCAGGTAATATACCCAACAACCTACGTACCAATTTTTTTAAAAATCCCTTGTTTAATTTGGAGAAATTGGTTGTTGGAGGAGAGGGAGGATCTGTTAATCTAGGCATCATCCCAAAAATCAGTATCTTTACCATTTCCTATTCTTTTTTAACCCCCATTTTTAGCATAGTTCTTATTTTGAGGAGATTGTTCTAGAAAAAGAACCATAAGGTAGCTCTAAGGCCCTAAGAAAATAGCCTTGCTCCCTGTTTCTCAAATATTTTGCTCTTAAGATTTTAACTCAATCTTTAGCACCTTCCAAAAAACACCAACCTATTTTAGCAACAAGAGCTCTATTAAAAAATTTTAGCCTCCTAATTCCAAGACCGTCTATCCTTTTAAGAGGAAACGCCTTTTTCCAACCCACTAAAGCCATTTTGTTTCTTTCCTCAGTTCTAGACCACAAAAATCTCCCTTGTATATGTTCTATATTTTCCACTATAAAGATAGGAATATTTAAAAGAGAAGGTAATAAACCAGGATGTTTTGAAGTGAAGCTTTGAGCAGTTGCAATTTCCTAGCTTGACTTAGGAGTTTCCCCTTCCAACCAGCTAATTTTTTTTAATTCTTTCTAGGATGTAATTTTATTAGTTGTTGCTAGGTTTTTTAGAAATAAGAGGAAGTCCAAAGTAAGCATCAATAAGAACAACATCCTGATAGCCAAAGATGCACATGACTCTATCTTTTGCAATATGTTCTGCATTGAAGAAGTATATCTTTCTTTTATTATAATTAATATGCTAACCAGAAGCCTTATCATAATCATCGAGGATAGATTTCCAATGGCTAGCTTTAACGATTGAGTCTTCTCCCAAAATAATGGTGTCATCCACAAATTGTTGGTGGGTAGCCAGAGTAAGAGAGGAAGCAGCCTTGAACCCTTTTTATAATTTGCATGTCCAAAATATTTTGAATGTTTCTTCCAAGAACTTCATCCACTATTATGAAGAGGTAGGGGGAAAGAGGATCACCTTGTATAACCCCTATCACAAGAGAGAAACCCCCTAGGGACCCCATTCACCAAAACCAAGTACTTAGGAGTAGTAACACAAGAAGAAATTAACTTAAGAAACATTCCATTAAACCCAAACTGTTTCAAGACAACAAAAAGGAAGGGCCAATACACCCTATCATATTCTTTAGAGATTTCCAATTTTAATGCCATCCTCAATTTCTTACTTATCTCCATTAAGTGGAAGACTTCATGCGTATAGATAGCAACATCAAAAATTTGTCTCCCTTGAACAAATCCTTTTTGGTTTTTAGCAATAATTTTGTTCAAAATCGCCTTCAATTTGTTCATAATAAACTTAGAAAAAATCTTATAAGTGGTATTACAAAGACTTATTGGCCTAAAATCTTGTATGGAAGAGGCATCTTATTTTTTGGGGATAAGAGCTATAAATGTGGAATTAAGTTGATTTAAGAGTCTAACTAATTAGAAGAAGTCACGAGTAGCATTTAGAAGATCTTCAGAAATAATGTCCCAAAAAAACTAAAAAAAATCAAGAGGGAACCCATCTGGCCCTAGAGCTTTATAATCTCAAAAGGAGAAAACTGCATGCTTGACTTCCTGAAGAGAAACAACTTTAAACAACTCTTTAAGATCTTGACCTGAAATTACTCGGGGAATCACCTGAAGGAGGCTTTCAAACTCAATAGGGACATCTCCCAACTCCTTTTGAAAGTTAGAGAAAAAGGAAACAACCTCTAAAGCAATTTCCTCTTATGAGTTAAGAATAGAACCATCTTCTTTTATTAGTTGTCTAATCCTATTTCTGCTTTTATTTTTCATTGTCAATTAATGAAAAAACTTTGTGTTTCTATCACCTTCAAAAGGCCATTGAATTTTGGATTTTTGTTTCTAGAAGATCTCTTCTTACTTGTTAACTTTGAACCATTTAGCTCTCAGACCCCATTCCTTGTTACAAGTTACCTCATTAATGTCTCCTTCCTCCATTAAATTTTGCACCTCATTTATGTTGTCTCCAATAGACTTCTTAATATCGAAAATGTTACCAAAAGAAACCTTATTCCATCATTTAACTCTTTCTTTGAATTTCTTAAGTTTGTTAGCCAAAAAGTACATTGGAGTACCAACACAAGGTTCATTCCATCATCTCTCCACAAGATCTTTAAAATTAGGGTTGTGAATCCACATGATTTCAAATTTGAGAGGGTACTGCCCCTTGGTAGCATCATCCTCTTGACAAAGGAGGGCATTATGGTCCGAGCCAATTCTTGGAAGAGAAGATAAGGAGAGCTCCGGAAGGATGTTCAAATTTGAAGAAATAAGAAACTAGTTGAGTTTTACTTGGATAAGGTGGTTACCCTGACACCTATTAGACCAAGTAAACAAGGTACCCTAAAGGGGGACATCAAAGAGACCAATAAAGTTAAAAACCCAGCCAAATCTATCATGTTATAAAAAAGTCCTCCAAGCCTCCCATCTTTTCAAATGGAAACAACGGAGAGTTGAAGTAACCACCCAACATCCACAAATCCCCTTTGATGTTGTTTATATTATTTTCTAAAAGTTCCCATAGGGAAGCTTTGTCAAGTCGAGAATTAGGACCATAAATATTCAACAAATTCTATTTTTCAGAAGTGATAAGATCTTCAAAAGAGACCATCAAATAGTTCTTACTGAAAAAACCTATGGTGCCCTTTAATCCTACAGGATTCCACAAATTTTCTATACCCCTAGAAGCTCCTTTTGCATCAGTAACAACATAATTGGTGCTAGGTCAGAAATTCTTAACAACCTTGTCAAAGGTATCCTTTTTCATTTTCATTTATTGGATCAAAAGAATGTCAAATTTATTGTCTTCCAAATAGGACTTAACCAGATACTATTTGTAGGGACTATTTAGGCCCCTAATATTACATGAGATAAGCCTCATATCAAAAACAAAGCAAAGAACAACACCAACTTGATGTTACGAGGAGGGAGAAAATGTGCCCCCTTACTTCTTTTTTGACTTAGTTCCCAAGAGGGAATCGAGAGTCTTTTGCTTCCTTGAAGAAACATCTTGAACAATGTCTTTCTTTCTGGAGTCCTTCTAGTTTTCTATATTGTTAAAAAATAGAAAGACATGAATATAAAAAATTGTAAAATGATATTTTTCCACCATGTGTGAAAATGTAGAAGTAGGAGTGTAATGTGTGGATCAAAAAAGGTGCACAATGTGGAGGAAGGGAGAAGTGGTGATTAGAGGCAAAATGGTAGGAGTTATGAGATGATCATGGACTCAAAAAGGTTATTGGGTTTGGGTTTTGACCCTCTTAATCCTTAAGAGAATGGTTTTTAGAAGCAACCTTTTCCTAATCTCTCTCTTACATTGTTTATCCTCATCTCAACACTCAAACCCTAATTAGATCCACAAAAATTCATGGATTGCAAGAACAATTCAAATCCTTTCCATGAATGCAACAATCTTTGAAGTGAGAAAATCATTTTCAAATATCCTAACTCTTCTCCCAAAAAGATGGTGCAAACTTTGGTTGATAATAATGTTCTAGCTCCTCGTACCAATTCAGATTCTGCTTCTTCCCTTTCTTCACTTAACAAATATGTTTTCTCCTTGGATGACTCTCAAAGTGGTGTTGGTAGAAGACCCAATTTATTTTTAGATCCCCAATGCTTGTGTTAATCTTGTATCGGTTGATATTGGAGATTGATCCCTTGTCCTCAAATTTCTAAGGAAAAATTCACCATATGAGCATTTTGTGGAGTGGACTAAGTTAATCTAGAGCAACTTGGCTACTCTTGAAATCAAAATTTTGGAATCTAGCTTATTTTTCATCCATTTCAAATCCTTTGAGGACTGTAACTTTATGAAATAGAATGGCCCTTATTTATATGAATAAAATGGCCTTTTCATTGCTCCACGGTTCCCCTTTTTTTACCTAGCTACTATTAAATTACCTTCATCCCAATCTAGATTCATTTGTGTGATCTCCCCTTGATAATGCAAGAAGTGGATCTCATTAGAAATATGATCAATCAAGTGAGCACTTTTATTAATTGATATTTTGAGTCTATGGATCCATCAAACAAAGTCATTTTTAGGATTGGGTGTCATCCACATTGTAAATCCAATGACATATGTCATGGTTCCAACATCCTTGGAAAGTGTCTCTAGGCACTTAGGGTGTATTGGGAAAATATTTTGTAATATTAATTCTCACCATTATTTGTAATATACTCATAAAGGGTGATGGGTCCAATAGTAGCGGTAAAGGTGGGTTGTGGACATAAATATTTAATGTTGTTTTCCCCACATGTGGATGCCTAGAATGGGATAATAAAAGATAAAGGAAATGATAAATAAGTGACTATCGGGATTCTCCAAGTGGGTGCTTGGAAAGAGGTAATAGGTGTCACTTAGTTTTCCATCATGTATTACATTTAATGTAATGTTTATCTTCTCAAGTTTGGGCGGCCAAGTTGAAGGGAAAGTATTAGAGCCAAAATCCGTGTCCTTTTGCATTTTGAGGAGGTAATCCAAAGGTTGGGGATGTTTGGAATGAAGGGTCAATGGACACCATATTTGGTGCATTAGATATCTTCACACATCTATAACATCAACCTCTTGGATGTAGAAATAGAGATGAACGGTGGAATGTAGTGTTACTCTATAGGAACAAGGACAAACAGAGGCAGAAGGAGGTTGTTCACAGGTACACAAGTGCTGCCATGTTGGAGAAAAAGAGGAGAATGAAAGTGGTTGCATTTTAATCTCATTATTTGTTGATAATGCATACTTGGCCTCTCTTCTTGGTGAAGTTTTTCCCTTCAAGGGTTTCTCCACGTAAATCTGGTGTTATGTGATGATCTTGTGTTGTTGATTTGTGCCTCTTTGTTGTTATCTTATGTTGATGATACTTTTTATTTATTTCTATTATAAGTTACATAAGGTAGCGTTTATAAGCATGATATGTTGGCTAATTTTTTGGCATCATAAAGAAGATGGATCTAATCATGGTATTTTTAGATTTGGAAATAAGTTTTAGATTTTCATGTTGCTATAGTCCAAGATTTGTATTTCATCCATTGAAGTCATATTTGGATAGAGATTTAATTTCCCAATCGGCATTGAACCTATTTATTTCTCATCATTTGGTATTAGAGCAGAAGGTTAACTAGGTTTTGGGTATTCATTCTTTTTTATTTCTTAGCTTGGAAAGCTTGTGGTAATTTGTTAGAAGGAATAGGAGGTTGTTGTGAGGCTTTTGTGGCAACATTGAATGTTCTATGAGTTAACTAAGTTTCTTTGCAAATTTGTGAGATCAAATGCTATGGATATTGTCAATGTGATCTACTTTGGGCATTGGAAGCTCATGATTGTGGATCTTTGTGGAGTTGGTTATGTTTTGGTAACTCAAAGCTCTTCTTTGAAAAAATGTGTGTAACCTCTTATTTGGTGGTTTTGTTCCTTTTCCTTGTGGTCATGTGTAGTGAGAAGGTGTTCATGTTGGATGGGTAGAGACATCCTAGTCACATGGAAAAAAGCTCTCAATTTTGAATACAGAATGGAGTGCTTATGTTGGCTTCATGGTTTTAGCCCTTGGTTACATGAAAGCATTGAAAGATAAGCCACTAACCTATTTTTGAGTTGTGGAGTTGATATGTTTCATATGTTATAAGCTCCTAGACAACTTGGTTTTTCCTATTGGGTTGTAGTTTACACTTGTTTTTAGTTGTGGGTTTGTAGATCTATGCTTATTCCATTATTCAAATGACATGTTTGATGTGAATATCTTGATGGTTAAATGGATTTCAGATTTAAAAAGATGGTTTGAATGTTTTACATGTTAACTAAAGTATGTGGTATGCAGATTTGTGATGAGACTCTATTTAGGGTGTTTTGGATGAAGATAGTTACATGTTTGCATGACTGCTTGGAGGGTTCTTATTGATCTACGATTGCTCTTTTGTGGGTTTGTTTTGAAAATCAGATCAAGTGTTTATTTTGGTGTTTGAGTCTTGGAAATCTAGATATTATACCTAAATATCTCTATTTTGCATGATACTAATGTGGGTTTGAATCTATTTTTTCAGTTATTTAAGATTGGAGCATTGATTATGTATTTCTCATTTGAGATGTTGCATATGTGCAGATCTTGGAAAATGTTTGATGTGGATTTTGTATGGTAGGCCTTATTCTTGGTCACCATTATTGCATTGATATGCTTATTGTGGTGATAGATAGTTGTTGGGAGAACCTAATATAATTATTCATATGAATCTATAACAATTGTTTATGGTGCATGAGAAGCTTTGTTTACTTTCAGTTGAGTTTTGGCAATGATATTAGTCATGATGCCATGCATAACTTAGTATTACTTTTAGTGGGATCTTTATGCAGTTTCATAGTGTGTTCTATCTTCTTTGTTTCAAGATTCTGGTTCTAAGTTGTTGTTGTTGCAGTGTGTAGTGAGCCATTGATAATCTTTTATTAGAAGATGGATGGTCTTTTGCAATGGTTGTTGGTATCATAAGGAGCTCTTGGATTCTACTTTCATATTGTAGTGAGAGATATGACATCTTTGGTTCTATTGACAAAGGATGTAAAACAATTTGTATCTTCTTATTTTAGAGATTTTGGTTGTACCTCACCTTTTGGGAGCTCATGGTGTTGAGTTCTTTGATTATGTTGGGCCCATGTAGGATCTTCAATTAGGAGATGGTTATCATGATGCTTGGAAAGCTTGGTTGCATGGTTCAGTGGGAGCTTTGGCAGTGATGTTGATTCATCATTTGATGATGGATGGTTATTTTATGTGATCTCCAAGGAGGGGACATTAGATCATGATGTCATGATATGTTCCTGATTCTATAGTTGGAATTTTAACAATAGTCTTGTTTGGCTCTTTTTGGTTTTGAGTATTAATCATTTGCTTGGAGCTTCATGATTTTGCAGGGTTGCATTTGAAGTTAGCATGGATTGATTGGTGGATGCTCATGGAGACTAGAGAGACTTGGGTGAGGTTAAGAGATCTCTTATTTATGGGATCATGTGTTGAGATGGTTACCCTTTGATGAGGATTTCAACAGAAAGACTGAGGAGCATACACCTAGTTATGGATGTGAATCCATAATGGACCTAAAGAGAAGATTATCATTCCTTGGTGTTATGTGCACAAGACAATATTGTACCCCACTTGTGGTCTACTCGACAGGTGAATTATCTGAGAGGTATTGCCCACCTAATTATTAGATGCATTCTTTATCTTGTATCTTATCTTCTCATATGAAATAGTCTTGAATATAGAATTTTTGAAGACTTGTTAAGAAGAAGATGCATGGTTTATGGATTTCTGTTGTTCTCCTTGTTTTGGTATTGACCTATGAATTTAGTTCTAAGGACTTATTTGGAGAGGTATATAGGAAATGGTTTGTGGATTTGGGCATATTCCCTTTGTAGTGGGAATGATTGGTTGGTTTGATCTACCTTTGGTATGAGAGGTTTACATCTAATGCTGTCATGTTTTCATTTAATTTGAATATTAGATGTTGATATCTTTTCATTTTGGGAATGGTGAAGGATATCTTACTTTACACAACTTGGCACATGTTAGTGTGGAACAAGGAAATGGTTTGATTTGTAGGTTCTCTCTTTGGTCATGGTATTCTTTATGAATATTTGGTTTCACATGGTTGAGTGTGAAGAACTTGGGAGAGGTATGGATACTAATGGTGAGATAGGTATTGCAACATATTTTTTTGCAAGATTTTCATATCATTGTATGATTTCTTGACACTATGTAATAGAGGAGTTAGCCACATCCTCTATGTGAAGTACCATAGATAGAATTGGTATGTCTTGATCTAATTTCAAATTTGACATTAATCATGTAATGGGAGTTTTAGGATATATGTTTAGTCATCCTCTATGATATTTTAGTTTGTTGGTTATTGATGTGATGATGAGTTTGCATGTTTCATTAGATTGGGATCTACGAGTCATGCAGGTTGTGGATTAGCCACTCACTTTCTTGTAGTGGGATGACTCAGATGTGGACTATCTATATCCATGAGATTATTTCAGTGTTTATGCAGACTTTTAGTTGGCCTTGTTTGTGGTCATTTGTTCATTGGTATGTTGCATTAAGATAGGAGGATGGATATACATAGACTTGATAACAGATTTTGGGTTGGTATTTTGATGGCATGAAGTTTTATCTATGTTTTATATACCTTGGTTTGAGGTATGGTTAGCGTGGATGAGTTGCAATTTGTTATGGTTGCTATTCCAGGTGGTAAGTAAGGTAGCTACTTAGAGCCTTTTATCATTTGAATTTGATGCTTGTGTTCATGTAAAGATTAGTGCAAGTTTCAATGATAGTTAATATGTTTCACTTGGCGTGTTCCTTTTTTCTTTCATACATGGCATGTTGGAGGATGTGAAGGATTTCTTGCTTGATTGTGGGTTATCATGGTTGCTTTTATAGGTATCTTGTTGGAGCATGAGAGCATGGTGAATATTCATATGGTACATGAATGGCCAAGGGATATTTTCCCTTATTTTTTATTCCTATGGGTGTATTTACAATGTTGATGTCAAGTGGGAAAATGTTAGAATTAGGTGTCATCCACCTTGTAAATCCTATGTCATCTGTCATGGTTCCAACATCCTTGGAAAGTGTCTCTAGGCACTTAGTGTGTATTGGGAAAATATTTTGTAATATTAATTCTCACCATTATTTGTAATGTACTCATAAGGGGTGATGAGTCCACTAGTAGTGGTAAAGGTGGGTTGTGGACATAAAATTTAATATTGTTTCCCCCATATGTGGATGCCTAGAATGGGATAATAAAAGATAAAGGAAATGATAAATAAGTGATTGTTGGGATTCTCCAAGTGGGTGCTTGGAAAGAGGCAACATGTGTCACTTGGTTTTCCATCATTTATTACATTTAATTTGTAATGTTTATCTTCTCAAGTTTGGGCACCCAAGTTGGAGGGAGAGTATTGGAGCCAAAACTGATATCCTTTCGCATTTCAAGGAGGTAATCCAAAGGTTGGGGATGTTTGGAATGAAAGGTCATCTTTGGACACCATGTTTGGTGCATTAGATGTCTTCACACATCTATAAAATCAACCTCTTGGATGTAGAAGTAGAGAGGAACAATTGAATGTAATGTTACTTTGTAGGAACAAGGACATGTGAAGGCATAAGGAGGTTGTTCATAGGTACATAGGTGTTTCCATGTTGGAGCCAAAGAGGAGAATGAAAGTGGTTGCATTGTAATCTCATTTATTTGTTGATAATGCATACTTGGCCTCTCTTCTTGGTGGATTTTTTTTCCTACAAGGGTTTCTCCACGTAAATCTTGTGTTGGTGATTTTTGCCTCTTTGCTGCTATCTTATGCTGATGATCTTCTTTATTTATTATTATTATTATGAGTTCACATGTAAGGTAGTGTTTATAAGCATGACATGTTGATTATTTTTTGGTATCATAAAGAAGATGGATCTAGTCATGGTATTTCCATATTAAGACAACTTAATTTTTAGATTTGCATGTAAGTTTTAGATTTTCATGTTGTTGTAGTCCAAGATTTATATCTCATCCATTGAAGTCATATTTCGATAGAGATTGAATTTCCCAACAATTGGTATTGAACCTGTTTATTTCTCATCAGTCATCGAGGTTTGGACCATGATTGATATTTTGAAACTTGTAATTCATTCTATTAGAATCCACTCCTCTTTTAGAAATTGGACTTTATTTTTAAATTATGAAGGCCTACCACTCAAATGCTTTCACTACAACATGATTGGTAACAAAATCATTGGGTGCTCTATGTTTAAATCAATATTTTTAAAGATGATTAGTCTTAAAAAGTGGGTTAAGAAGTTAGGTCCTTTGGTTGTTGACTTCATTTGGCATAATCATGGTAAGTTCTTGGAACTTTAGAAGGAGATTGAAACATATCTAATGACTGTTGTGGGTGCTTCAAATCATGTAGAAGCTCCCCACTTCATTATCCCACTATAAATGGTTCATGTGATATTATTCCTCTCCTTGAAAAGGGAGGGAGATAGCTTTAATGGTGTAGACACCTACCTTTTATGGATGCATTAGATGAAGAGATTCATTATTTCCTTGATCATGATGATTTGATTATCTCTATCCATAAGTTATTCATAACTCATTCTATGAGATACATCTCAAAACCACACATTAACATCCCAAGGAAGAAGAAAGGTAAAATAACTAAAGTTAAGAAACTCTAACTTGAAGGAAGGGCTGTTGTTGAGGAGGGCACTTAAATGGGACCATGGATGCTCTTCTTACTAGGAGAAGAAGGAATGGCTTATCAAAATGGTCCTAAACACTTACTCTTGTTTATAGAGGGACATAGGTTTCATCTTATTTTTTATTCTTTGTGCTACTTTCCTCAAAAGCTTTGTTCCTAGTATCTTGTTGAATTCTTTAGGTATTTTATCCTCTTATAAGTTAGTATTGTTTATTCTCTATGCTCCCCCTCTATGGATATAAAGATATTCTCTTCAAATTTAATTTGTTCTTTGATTGCGAGTGGGACCTAATCTCACAACTTGCTTATAATTTTTTTAAAAGACAATCCTAATGTATTATGTTTTCAGGAAAATGTAGATATGATTCTTAGTTTAGTGTGGTCTATTACTAGGAATTGTATATTAATATCTAAATCACATGTGCTAGTATACGTTGTTTTTAGGTGACTCATATGTAAATACACTATTAATTATTACAAGTGTTAGTGTACTTTGTTACTAGGCAATCCTAATAAGAGTGGCCATATCCAAGCATACTCTACAGTTGGGACCAAAACATTGCAAATACAAGAAAATTATGTCAAAAGTGTATAAGTGGTGGATTGGGTTTAGGCCTCCTTTATTGCATAAATCAAGTGTGCGCAATTAGTTTTAAGGTAGAAAGGGGAAAATTAAAAAGGGGCTTAAGAAGAACCTATATAAATATCATATGCCCCCAAGTTCAATATTAGTTTACCCTCAAAAATGGGAAAAATAAAGAGGTTGTCCTTGCCTCATAGAAAGGGAAGAGACAACAAGAATAAATGTTGTTACTAAAGAAGATAGTTGCACCATAAATTATGCCACCACTATTATGATAACACACAAAGAGAAAAATCAACAAGAGGCACATAATAGATAACGAGATAGTAGATAAATATGAAAACAAATAAGGTTGGACAACATAAGGAATAATTCACATGAGAGAGTATCAACAAATTGAAGATTGGAACATAAAAATTTAGACTAATAAAAGGTAGCCTTGATGTCATGCATCAATATCTAAAATAACATGAAACATTGGGTGAGAAAGACATAGGTAATCTTGATGTCGTGTGTCCATTTCCAAAATAACATGCAATTTTAAGTGAGAAAGAAAAAGGTAGTCTCAATGTCATTCATCAATTTCCAAAATATATTATCTAACTTAGACGAAAAAGAATATCTAAAATATTGGACTAGAAAAAAAAGTGATTCCCAATACATGCTTTGTTCCTATATTTATATATAAAGAGAAGTAGGAAATACATATAGAGGAATATAAAGTGTGCATAATCATATAATAACAAAAAATTTACAAACAAGAAAATTAGGGAAGGTGCATGAAGCACAATGAAAATCAACCAATTTTTTTTTGAAATGATTCAACAACTTAACAAATTGTACCTCACATGGAGAAGAATGTGAATCTTCCAAAGGGTGAAGTGTACTAATGATAAAAACAAAAGATGGAGAAAGAACGCTTATAAGAGATTGAAACAGATCATTTCATTGTTTTTTGTAAGAATAAAAATAGGAGACTCTTTGAGAATGACAAAAAGCTTTATCACTATAAAATGATAAGATATGTGAGAAGGAAATATGGTAAAGAGAAGCTTATAGCTACGGTGAAAGATATAAGGACATGAAAGGAAATAAAAAAGTACACCAAAAGAGAGAAAAGTGAACCTACTAGAAAAAGTTTAGGTGAAAGTACATTAGTTCACCAAATGAAATATGTTTTATTCTACCTTTCTTATTAACTTAGACAATAAATTTACCTTTCTACATGTGTAACAATTAAACTAAAAATCATGTAAAATTAAATTGATTTATTCATAGCTTTGAATTTTATACAAATGAAAAATTAGATTAAGACATTTGAATGTAATTACACAAAATAATATAGTAACAATATTGAATATGTGAAGAATCTAAAATAAGACAAGAAAACATATGAATAGTAGAAAGTTTGCAAAAATAGAGCACTTTGGATGTAAAACACAAAACTGGATGAAATCATGGATCAAGACGATATTTTAGGCATATTGAATTTTATACAGTCACAAAAACATTTGAAATAAAAGAAAATCCTACAATCTACACAATGACCAAAAAATTGTAAACAAACATGGTGAGAATATCAAGACAATAAAAAAAAATATTAACATATTAGAAAATGTATATTAAGCTAAATAAAATGCCTTAAATGATAAGAAAAGTAAGGAATTTTTTTTACCAAATGAGATGAATCCAAAGAAAAAGCTCCACAATTTACCTATGTCCAAGATAGGGGAAAAGAGGGTGACTACATAAGATATTGCCAAAGTGATCAAGCCTCTATTTTGGTCCTTCAAGCTCCACAAGAAATCACAATAAAAAATGTCTGTGTGTGTGCACTTAACTTATGTGTGTCCAAGTCTAAGCTAGAATATTATGAACAATAATAAACAATGTTCGTGCATACTATTATTCTATTGTGTATGATAGAAATAAAAATAATTAAAAGCCTGTGGAGGTTATACTAATGTGCAAGTGTGTAAAGGAGACAAGGAAATGATAAGATGTAGAGATGTCAATAAAATAATATGATTATAAAGAATGAAAGGAGATTGTGATATTCTTCACAAAAAGAAAGTAGAGAAAAATAGTCCAATATTTGGATGACAAGAAAATTTGCATATGTTAATCCTTGAAAGAGAAATGAACAAGCATACAAATACAAAAGCTATGCAATAATAATCAAGCTTATAAATATAGATTGAATAAAAGAAGATTTGTAATATTATCAAAATAAAGTAAATAATATCACTAGAGGATGAGGAACTCAATCAAATAATACACATAATCAATGTCAAGAAAAACAATTATTCAAACATTGTTGAAAAAATAAAGTGTTGGAAAATCTTGGAAGATATTAGAAGTTTGGAGAGATCTAGAAGAGGAGAAGCATAAACCAATTCAAGAGGATTAAAGCCAAAATCTCCTTTCAAGTCCACTTTGAAATTCATAATCCCGAATTGTTATTTTGGGCAATGAAATCAAGAAATGGTAGGTAAGACAATAAAGAGACATATAGAAAAGCATGATGAAAAGAATCAACTAAAAACATACTTGATAGTGTTGTTGAAAAGTTATTGTACATTTGTACAAATACAAGATGAATATGAAACTACAATGACATCTATGTGATTGCAATTTCATCCTAAAATGGACAAAATTTAAAATTATCAAAATTAATAGAATCTATCAAATATGCATTAAAACATTTGAAAAATATAATAGGAAACATAAACATACAAGAAAACATAAAACTTGGCATCTAGATTAGGAAAAAGTCTACAAGATGGACTAAAATGTGTCCTAACATATGTTACAAGAATAGATGCTAAAGTAGGTATAATTTATAGTGTTAAAATGATATGGTATATAATTTTTAACATTGCAGAAAGATTAGAGACAATGTTTATAGACATGCAAATGACCTATATAATGATGTAGATTTGATTCCTTTATTGTTCTTTAGAATTGAAAAAGAAAAAAAGAAAGAAAATTGACTTTTGTAGTCTACAATATTAGGCAACCTAACTTACAAGTGGGTTATAGTACTCACACTCTCACCATGTAGGAGACAACTAACTATGCTTCAATATGAGACACATACCATATCTTCTTACAAGATTCAAACTTGTGACTTGTCTTTCAAGAGCGCAAAATTTTCATCAACAAATCATCTTAGACATACAATAAGCCAACTAAAACATACAATAGACCAACTAAACTGTACAATTGAAACGTGTTCTAATTGTCCTTCCTTTTTACATTCATTGCTTGATGATATTCAATTTATTTTAATACATGTTTAACAACTTGAATTCTCGCACGCCTAAAAGCTACCCTAAGTAAATCTCTCATTCTATTTCTTGCGGGCGGGGGATCTCACCCACATGGGACTAGTCTTGCCCTAGCTCGCCTCAGGTACCCAAGGTAAGAGCTGTTGGGCCACTAGGTTGGGTCGCGGGGACACCCCTCTAGTATAAAAAAAAAAAACACTCTCATCCTATAAATAAAACAATAATTACACACTAAGGAATAAATATCTAAAATTTAATAGAAATAAAAGTAAAATAAAAATAAAAATATGAACCAGATATAAAACAAATAGGAATGAAATAATATCCCACAAATAGACTAAGGTCCGCGACTTCCAGCTTTGTAATGGGTCCTACAGGAAAATGTCACCATGCACAGCACCTCACGACACGTGGCCTTATCAAAAGCAATTCGTAGCTAAGTAAGACAGCATAACTTCTATAGTCAATCACAAACAAGATAATCCCCTTTAAAAGAAAATAAATTATTTGCTTCAAACAAATAAAGATCAAAATAATTCCTTACGCACTGAACGCAGCAATCCAATATTTCACCATAACAACAAAAATCCATTTATATATATATATATATTTCGAAACCAAACCCCTGAATTCATTAAAAGAAACGGTTCAAATTTAAGCATGGCGAGCTCCATGGGAGCACCCAGATGTGCTGCAGCGCTATTATCTTCTCACAATGCACATAATTTATGTGTTCCCCGTACAAATGCTCTGTTTTCACCATGGCCCAGTTTCAGGGCACTGGAAAAGAAATACGGTTACTACGGCGGCCTTAAAATTTGTAAACGGGGAAATTATTTTGGGCAATGGCGCAGCGTGAGCGTCAGAGCGGAGGCCGATAACGGAGCGACGGGACTTCGTAGAAAGGAGGAATATGATTTTGATTTATTTACGATCGGGGCGGGTAGTGGCGGCGTGAGGGCCTCCAGATTCGCCTCTAATTTTGGCGCTAGGGTTGCAATTTGTGAGCTGCCGTTTTCCACTATTTCTTCTGATGAATTTGGCGGCATTGGTGGAACGTAAGTGTTTTTTTAAGATTTTTAAGGCACCTTAACATTAGCAGTAATATTTCGGGAATACTAGTGGTTTTGTTTTTTAAAATAAGCATTTTTTCAAAGTAATTGAATTTGAAAGCTTCCACTGGATATTTTATTTAGTCAGATTTTTTATTTTATTTTAAAGTTTGTGGGGATTGAACTAATTGAGACCGTGCTATTCATTTCGAGATAACTTAAAAAAACACATATCCAATAGAATTGAAAATCCAATAAGAATTTTGTTTCTCGATTTTATGCTTTGGAATAGATTTTGGGCTTCTAGATGTCAGCTCAAAGTTTTTTTTGTTGTTATTTTCAGAAATTTATTGTTCTAATATAAGGTTAATGTGCAATCCAAATGCGTTATTCATTCTGACCATGGGAAGTTGTGGCCTGAAAGGCAGATTATTAAATTTCGTTGCAACCAAACCGTTTTAACTGTAAATTTTTGTCTTCAGCTTTGCCATGGACTGTTTAAGCTTAAGGATTCTAATTGGGTTTTCACAACGTAGGTCTCATGTGTCAAATTCGCCTCTCGCTTGGTCGTGATGTAACAAAATTAGTTTTAATTTTTAGGGAGAATGCCTTTTATACATCATTCTGAATTTCTGAGTACATTCAGGTTTTTTCTTTTGTTAGCTTTAATAAATGATTTCTATTGTGTATGGTTCATGTACATGTGGATTTGTTTTGTGCTATGTAAATCTTAGTGGAGCTTATAGGCAGCCATTAATGTGGTGTGGGGTAATCTTTGGACCACACTTCTAAGATTTTTGACCTGGATCGCATTCTAATATGTGCCCCATGATTTTCACCCCACAACCTCACAATATCTTTCCTATAGACCACATAATTGCGATGAGGGGGATTTTAACTTGCGTCACACTCTAAAGACTAAGAGTCCCTGCCATTGCCATTAGAATGTTTAGATCCTTCGTGGCCAAGCTTTGTTGAGTTGAGTAGCTTCTAGCAATTTTGCAATTTCTATGTACTTAGAAGAAGGGCATTTAGCAATTTGTGATCCTAACCTCAATTAGCCCAGGTTAATAACTTCCTTCTGTGAAAAATTGGAATTAGAGCCTGAAAATCTTGTTTGGTGAAAATAATATTTCATGGAGGAAGTCAATGTGAAAACATGAAACTACAATAGAAAATCCTCAACCAAGCCAGGGGAATATCTTCCTTCCGCAAAAAATTGGAATTAGAGCCTGAAAAACATATTGTGAAAATAATATTTCATGGAGGAATTCAATCTGAAAACATGAAACTACAATAGAAAATCCTCAACCAGCCCAAGTGATTGTGAAAATAATATTTCATGGAGGAATTCAATGTGAAAACGTGAAAGCACAATAGAAAATTCTCAACCTGCTCATGTGAACAACTTCGTTCTGTGAAAATTTTGGATTTAGAACCTGAAAAGTGTACTGCGAAAATAATATTTCATGGAGGAATTCAATCTGAAAACATGAAACTACAATAGAAAGTGCCAGGAACCTTGACATGATGTCTTAACATCCCTTCTTTTTGATAGCTTTGAATTTCAAAGTGTTTATAACTCGACAAGCATCACTTCAGTGAAGCTACCATCAACACAGTGCTTGGTCATATAGCATTTTACTCAAATGTAATAACTATTGCGTGGCAGCTAATATTCATCAGGCAAATTCACACCAAGGAATGAGACTGAAAATCACACACAAACAAACTAGCTCCACATACACAGCATTCAACAATAGTTAAACAAGTAATTCTCATTCATTACATTGACCAAAAAAAGCAACTGGTTGCCTTATTGGCAAAGTACATACACAATGGGAAAAGTGGGCCTTCCTCTGTTCTACCCTAAATCTCCCGACCTGCACATGATCACTGAAATCTTCTAGTCAATTCTTGACTTCTCACTCCCTTCAAGAACAGTGGTACCCACCTTCTTCCAAGACTCCTTCCTTATTACTTCTTCACTTTCATAAGTCTCTTTTTCCTTACGCCTTCCCCTTTCTTCTACTATTCATCTTGTCTATCTTCTTCGCCACATGCTCTCTTCCTTTCCAGCTCTGCTCCCACATGCCCTTCTTGCTGATCACATCCCTGCAGCATACAAATGAAACTCCAAATGAATTGAAAATAGCTGTCTCTACTTCCCCAATTGCCTCTGTCTTCTTCTTGTGCAATTACTCTCATCTCATTTTCATGCACCCCTTGGGAATGCACACTATATCCTCAACAAAATTCTCTACATGTTATGGGCTGGCCACCTTTTCTCATTTCCTGCATTACATGGCCTGCTGGTCCTTTTTTTTTCTCTTATGGACAACCTAATTCCTTTTCTAGAAACTTTTCTGCATTTTCTGGCTCAAAGTCCTTTAAGTGACAAAAAATGGCCATATCCCTTGCTTATGCACCAAAACAACGAATTAAATTTCTTATTCCCCACTCAAATTTATCAAAAATCCTGCCTGATTTTTCCTCAAGTTGCAAAACATAGGTGCAGGCCAATTTTCAAACTTACCAACCCCCAAGTACTTCATAGATTGATCATCAATGCATTCAGAGGGTTGAATGACTCCCTTAGCATGCCAATGATTAGCAGGGATTGAAACTTCAAAACTGATGGCCAAAATTTGAGCTTGAAAAATTGTGACGTGCTGTTTGCTGGACTAGTACAATGCTTCTGCATCACTCAATTAAATCGGCCCTTATGAAATACTAGATTCTTGGTCAACTGGATATCACTTTGATTGTCACAAGCCAAAACTATAATCTAGTATTTGTCCAAGTTCTAAGTCCTCAACAACCTCTCTTATCAAAACTCATATAGTGGCAACTGCACATCAATGTTGTCTCTAGAGTAAAAAGTGCAATGGTTGGTTGTTTCGTATCTATCCAAGAAACATGTGACAACTCTATCATGTCCCGAACTTTTCAAATTGAAAAATGGAGGAAAATTTCTAAAAGTGTTTTTAAACACTATTTTAATTTTATAATAATAATATTATAAACTAATAATGACAATAATAATTTAAAAATTTGAATTTCTTTCTAGGTCGACTTCCCTTTGGATCAACCATTTGTCAGGTATTTATGTGAGTTCATTTGACATTGCGAATCTTCACGGTGGAAGACATTGATTCTTTGATTTGTTGGAGACGTCACCCTCTTTAGATCAACAGTATGGTGAGATGCGAACCTCACCAAACAATTTAGTGTCTTCGACCTTCTCTCATTTTGTTAATTTTAACACTCAGGATCACTTCACTGCAAGTAGTTCAAACAAGGCTGTGCGCTAAAGGGAGATTGATCAAGATAGAGTGTGGCAGAGCTATAGGCTCTCGCCAACACCCGCATATATCGCAGCTTGAGCAGAGGTTATCGAGTGACAAATCGAGCGCACTGCAAGGGCGCCACTTGCCCCTCCTATAATCACATATCTTTTCCAAGCGTAGGACAATTGAGCAAATCAACACGCAATCATCCTTCATATCATTTGAGCATCTTAGTGTACATCTATCGTAGTTGCAAAGGGGCGACTTGGAGGTTTCACGCCTATTGGTCCAATATTCATTTGTAAATCATTGCCAGAAATTAAGTCGGGACCATTTGATTACAGAGGACATCACTTGGCTGCAGATTTGGCGACTTGCATATGTGGGGGACTGCCAATCTATAGCTATGGGCCTGCATTTGACATCACAACAGGTAGAATGTCCAACATATATTAATATTGCACCTCTCCATTATTGATCGCAGACCCAATGACTGTATATTCAAACTGTTAATTCAGTCTTGTGCGAATATTGAACCATTGGGTGCTTTTCTGTCTTCGTTGGCTCGATCTGTGTGTTTCTATAATTGTAAGGGTACATTTCTTTGTGTGTCCAATATTGAACCATTGGGTGCTTTTCTGTCTTCTTTGGCTCAATTTGTGTGTTTCCAGATTTGTAAGGGTACATTTCTCTGTGTGTGTGTCAATTATAACGCATTGCATATTAATGACGATTCTTCTATGATTTGATGCTGGTTTCAATTCATGGATATTGTCATCAACTGGCTCTTGTGTGTGAATCTGATTTTCTCATAAATCTATTACTATTTGTTATTGTTTATTATTAGTGGATTGGAAAAGTTCAGAAATTGTGATTCAACAAATCCTTGTTATTGCACTATCAGTACTTGGCTCTTTACAGTGGTATCAGAGCTCAGATCCTGCCAGCCTGAGGGTATTTTATGCAACCAAGTCAAAGAGATCAGCAAGCCATTGAGAGGGAAAGAAGGAAGGCAGAAGTTGAGTCATTCGGAATAGGAGGTAGAGGTAAGAAGATCGCTGATAGGGATGAGCAATGGGAGATCTTCCTGAGGAAAATGTCTCAAATGCAAGAGAAAATGGCCAAACAACAGGAACGAACATCACAAATGGTGAGCATGATGATGCAAACTATGAATACCATGACTAACACTTTTAGATCTATGCCAAATAATGGCCCAGAAGGCAGCCATTCCAACCAAAATGGATCTGAAATTCAAAGCAATAAAGCTACCTGCCCCACACAACCATCGTTCCTGCCCAAGAATGGATCTACCAATGGAGGAGAAGAGCAGAGACTTGCTGAAGGTGATGTTAGTGCAAGCATAGATGCCTATGCACAGATTGATCCAAATATGAGAAGTCAAATTCCATTCATTCAATTTCACAAGGAAAGGAATGGATCAAAAGGAGGACAATTAGCATATTATTCCAATAGAGATTTGCAGCATAGGGTGAGCAAGTTGACTCTCCCAAATTTTGATGGTTCAGGGAAAGTGACAGCACGAGCATTGGTACTAAAGCTAGACACATACTTTTCACTCAGCCCAATGCCTGAAGATGAAGTGGTCAAGTTTGCCATCCTGCATTTGGAGGGAATAGCACATGAATGGTGGCATCATGGAATCGTGATGTAAGGGTTCAATCTTGTCACTACATATGCTGATTTCACACCAAAGCTCATAGAAAGGTTTGATCGAAGAGATCTGAAAACATACTTCAAGGAATTAACGTGCCTAAGGCAACAAGGGACTGTGGATGATTATGTGGCAGAATTTCAAAGGCTTGCTATTATGGTCCCGGATGTGACAGATAGAAGACTCATGTTCTTGTTCATTGAGGGGTTATCAAAATCCTTCTGTGGATTGGTGAGGGCTTTAGAGCCAACATCAATGGAAGAGGCTATTCGAAGAGCCTTAAACCTTGAAGACTCCACCATGAAGAATAAACCTATGATCAAGAGCACTCGAACAAGGCAGCAAAGGAAACCATTCCACAAGGCTACTCATCCCCCTAAGATCCTTCCTCCAAGGCCTAGCGGAATGGACATGTCTAAGAATGAGCTCCATTGGAGAAACTTATGCTTCTATTGCAAGGAGCCTTGGGATTGAAGCCATAGATGTTTGGGAAAAGGCCAAATCCACTACATTGAGGTAGTTTCCGATGATGAAGTGGAAGTGAAACCGAGGAAGCTACTAATGAGGATGAGCAAGAGATAACCATGGAAGGAGAACATATGGGAGGCACTCTTGCAACACTTTTAGGAGCACCACGATACCATTCTCTCTGTGTTAGAGGGGTTCTTCAAGGACAGAGAGTGACATTATTGATAGACAGTGGAGCCACTCATAATTTCATTGACAAGAGGACCATAGCCAAGATGGGTTTGAAGGCAGAAAGCTTTGAAGGATTTGATGTATCAATTGTAGGAGGTAAAATTCTCTCTTGCACCCATCGGATTCAACAAATGGAGTTGATCCTTGGGGGAGACAGGGTGTGGGACGATTTCTACGTGGTTGACATTGGTGATACATGTGGTCTTGGGAGTACAATGGTTACATTCGCTTGGGGAGTACAACCAACTAGTAGACCATGGAGTTGAAGTTCAAACACGATGGGAAAGAGATCGCCCTTCGAGGCCTATCCAAGGGTGGTCCGATGGTAGTTTCAGCTAAGAGGATGGAGAGGTCTTTTCGTAGAGATGAGGTGGCTTGGGTAGCAGAGTGTTTGATCACAGATACCAGTCCCGCAAAGGAAGGAAGAACCTACCCCATAGACATCCAATCTTCCTAAACAAGAAGTGCAAGTTATTTCGAGAGATCCCTTCCGGATTGCCACCTGATAGAGGATTACAACATGTGATTGAGCTTGAGGAGGGAGCCAAGCCCATCATCACCACTCCCTATCGGCATCCCAGGATGTACAAAGAGGAAATTGAGAAGGCAATCAAGGAGTTGTTGGACATGGGACACATCTGTCCAAGCTCTAGCCCTTTTGCTTCATCCGTAGTGTTGGTTAAGAAGGAGGATGGGACGTTGAGGATATGCATTGATTATAGAGCACTCATCAAGAAGACAATCAAGAACCGCTATCCCATTCCCAGGATCGATGAGTTGATAGATGAGCTCCATGGTGCAGTGTATTTCTCCAAGATTGATTTGTGCTCAGGATACCACCAAATTAGAGTGAGGAAGGAGGATGTGCATAAGACAACTTTTCGGTGTCACTATGGGCACTATGAGTTCTCGGTTATGCCATTCTGGTTGACCAATGCCTCAGCTACCATCTAGTCATGTATGAATCAAGTATTCATTCTACAATTGAGGAAATTTGTTTTGGTTTTCTTTGATGACATTTTGATCTATAGTAGGACATGGGAGGATCACTTAAAGCATATAGAGGAGGTGCTTGTACTTGAGCGTCATTCATTTTATGCCAAGATGTCAAAATATGAGTTTGGGATGACTGAAATTCTATACTTGTGACATAAGATTAGTGCTCAAAGGGTTAGTGTTGATGAGGAGAAGATTAAGGCAATTTAGGATTGGCCTAGGCCCAAGAACTTGTCACAGTTGAGAGGATTTGTGGGCGTATGCAGCTATTATAGGAGGTTTGTGAGAAGTTTCTCACAACTTGCAGCTCCATTAACCAACTTGACAAAAAAAGGGGCATTCTCTTGGAGCCCCACAATGCATCAAGCTTTTGATAAGCTTAAGGAGGTAATGAGCTCATGTCCTGTTTTGGCTATTTCGGATTTCTCACTTCCTTTTGTACTTGAATGTGATGCTTCAGGAGAGGGAATTGGAGTAGTTTTGATGCTGAATAAATATCCTATAGCATATGAGAGTAGGAAGCTCAAAGATTTAGAGAAGACCTTTTCTATTTATGACAAGGAGATGCTAGTTGTCATGCATGCCCTTGCCAAATTCAGATAGTACTTGGTTTGTGGAAAATTTGTGGTAAAGATGGATCATAACAGCCTCAAATTCTTCCTCAATCAGCGTAATTTGAATGATAGACAGCAAAAATGGGTAAGCAAGCTCCAAGCCTATGATTTTGATATTGAATATGTGAAAGGAAACAACAATGTGGTGGCTGATGCACTATCTAGGAAGCCTTATTTCTGCTCTATGTCTGATATATCTGCAGATTGGAGGGTTGCCATAATAGCTGAATATGCCAAAGATTCCTTTGCTACTGATATTCTAGATAGGAAGTTACTTGATGATAGATATAAAGTGATTGAAGATCTCATCCTCTACAAAGATCGGGTGTATCTTGTACCAAATTCCAAGGTCAAGGGGAGGATTATAAGAGCTTGTCATGACACACCTCTTGCTGGTCATCTGGGCTTCTACAAGACATACAAGCAAATAAGGGAATGTTTTTCAGGGAAGGGACTAAAGAATGATATATTGCAACATGTTAGAGAGTGTTTGGTGTACCAACAAAACAAGACCGAGCATGTCTTACCAGCTAGTTTGTTGCAGCCCCTACCCATTCCAAGTCAGAAATGGGAAAGCATCTCCATGGATTTTATTACTAGGCTGCCTAAGGTACAAGGTAAGAATTATATTTATGTGGTGGTTGATAGGCTTACAAAGTATGCTCATTTTCATGCCATTACTTTAGAATTTAAGGCGCCTCAAATTGCTGATCTGTTTTTTAGAGAGATATTTGGGCTCCACGAATTGCCCAAGAACATTGTGAGTGACATGGATAGTAGGTTTATCAGTTTATTTTGGCAAGAACTCTTTCGTTTGGTTCACACGGAATTGACTCCAAGCACTAGTTACCACCATCAAATGGATGGACAAACTAAAATAGTGAATAAATGGATTGAGGGGTACTTAAGGAACTATGTTACAGGGCAGCAATTAGCTTGGGTGAAGTGGTTACACCTAGGGGAATTTTGCTACAACACCACACATCACATGTCTATTGGTATGTCTCCCTTTAAGATACTTTATGGATATGATGCTACTTCTTTCATGGATTTGACCTTGTGGATAGTAGAGTGCTAGGTGCTAGGGACATGGTGCAACAGAATATTGATATCTTGAATGCACTCAAAGAGAATTTGCAGCGTGCCCAAAACCAACAAAAGCTATATGCAGATCAATGTAGGACTAAGAGGGTTTTTGAGGTGGGTGACATGGTCTATGTGAGATTGCAGCCCTACTGCCAATCCACCCTTAAGGGAAATGGAGCAGAGCAGTTGAAACCACGATTTTATGGGCCCTACAAAATCATAAAGAGGGTTGGAGAGGTTGTATACGAGCTGGAACTTCCCAAGGACAACAAAATTCACAACGTTTTTCATGTTTCATGCCTTAAGAAGGTGCTTGGGCAGCAGGTCACACTTTCTTTGGAGCTACCTCCTCTTAATGATGAAGGAAAATTGATAATTGAACCCAAAATGGTTTTGGACGTTAGAGAGAAGCGGTTAAGGAACAAGATCATCTCAAAATACTTGGTGAAGTGGAAGAACCTTCCAATCGAAGATGCTACTTGGGAGGGTTTGGAGATTTTTCAACATCCTAACTTGAGGTTGCTTGAGGACAAGCAACAATCTAGAGGAGGGGACTGTCATGTCTCGAACATTTCAAATTGAAAAGTGGAGGGGAATTGCTAAAAGTGTTTTTAAACACTATTATAATTTTATAATAATAATATTATAAACTAATAATGATAATAATAATTTAAAAATTTGAATTTCTTCTTGGGTCGACTTCCCTTTGGATCAACCATTTGTCAGGTATTTATGTGAGTTCATTTGATATTGTGAATCATCATAGTGGAAGACATTGATTCTTTGATTTGTTGGAAACGTCACCCTCTTCAGATCGGCGGCCTGGTGAGACGTGAACCTCACCAGATAATTCAGTGTCTTTGACCTTCTCTCATTTTGTCAATTTTAACGCTCAGGATCGGTTCACTACAGGTAGTTCAAACAAGGTTGTGTGCTGAAGGGAGATCGATCAAGACAGAGTGTGGCGAAGCCACAGGCTCTCACCAACACCCACATATATCACAGCTTGGGAAGAGGTTATCAAGTGACAAATCAGGCGCCACTGCAAGGGTGCCACTCGCCCCTCCTATAATCGCATATATTTTCCAGGCCTGGGACAATTGAGCAATTCAGCACGCAATCATCCTTCATATCATTTGAGCATCTTAGCGTTACATCTATAGTAGTTGCAAAGGGGCAGCTTGGAGGTTTTGTGCCTATTGGTCCAGCATTCATTTGTAAATCATTGCCAGAAATTAAGTCAAGACCATCTGATTCCAAAGGACCTCATCTAGCTGCGGATTTGGTGACTTGCATATGCGGGGGACTGCCAATCTATAGCTACGGGCCTGTCTTTGACATCAGGATGGGTAGAATGTCCAACATATATTAATATCGCACCTCTCCATTATTGATCGCGGACCCAGTGACTGTATATTCAAACTGTTAATTCAGTCTTGCGCCAATATTGAACCATTGGGTGCTTTTCCGTCTTCTTTGGCTCGATCTGTGTGTTTCCAGATCTGTAAGGGTACATTTCTCTGTGTGTGTCAATTATAACTCATTGCATATTAATGACAATTCTTCTATGATCTGATGCTGGTTTCAATCCCTGGATATTGTCATCAACTGGCTCTTGTGTGTGAATCTGATTTTCTCATAAATCTGTTACTATCTATTATTGTTTATTATCAGTGGATTGGAAAAGTCAGAAATTGTGATTCAACAAATCCCTATTATTGCACTATTAGTACTTGACTCTTTACAAACTACACATCGATGTTGTCTCCAAAGTAAAAAGTGCAATAGTTGGTTGTTTCATATCTATCCAAGAAACAAGTGAGCCCAAGTAGAAAACATCCTGATCATCTTGCCCATTCAGAATATATGCAGCCACTTAAATTAAATAAAATTTAATTCTTTGTTTGTAATTGTAGACCAAGTTGATGTGTGCCATAATATCCCTAGGTGTATGCTTAGTTGCCTTTCCAATGATAAATTTTAGGTTTTTGCATTAAATATTCATACTAGCTCAATGGCATAAGAAACTATAATAACTGGTCCACAAATGAGCTAAACAGAGAAGGCTCCCATTCAAGTAACCTTATGATTAACCTTCTTGGTTTCACAATTTCCACCTTAGTACTTAACTCAAAGGTCGAGTGTATATACTTCAACTTCTTCACTTAAATTTTTTTAAACATCTAAACTTAAATTACAATTGGATTGTGAAAGGAAAATCTTATCACTTATTTGCGAAATTTGCATGTCAACTAATGCAACATACGCTAGTGATTCTGTAGACTTAAAGTTTTAAATAGTGTGACTACTAGTAGCAGTCAAATCATAACCATACAATTTTTAATTTTAAATGTTGTAATCAAATGATTGGAATGCATATTAGAATGTAGAGTGGCAGCGAGTGGCAGCAAACAAAACCATCATAAATACAATGATCATATTCTGCTACCATGTTTTGGCAGCCTATTTGAAATGGTTAAAACTAAATAGCAAGCATGGTGTGCTATATGTGAGGCCCACTCCCACTTAAACAGCCACTATGTGCTGACTATTTAAGCTCATTCCTTTTAAACCATACAAGAACTCAAGATGGACTCTGTAAGACATGTTAAATTTAGTGATCAGATAAGTGCACAGAAAATTAATTCAAAAACAGACACAGTAACACAGCATATATCCTGGGAAAACCCTCCTCTTGAGGGAGAAAAACCCAGCAACAAAGATCTCTCTTTTATATATAAGTAATGACAATAATTCTCTTTACAATGAGCCCAATACAAGGCCAATATCCAGCATCAACTCTAGATGCAATAACAGATGATAATCTGCTCTTCCTTGTGATCTGGATCTGCACTTAGAGAAATTCGCAATCTGCCCTTAGAGAAATTCGCAAACTGCTCTTGAAGGAATTCGCAATCTGCAGAAGGAATAATTCGAACTTGCTTAATAAAATCTATATCTCAAATGAATAACAGTGATCTCCTTTTAAAGATGACAATAGGGAAAATCTCCAATGGATGTGACCTTTCAAAATGCAATGTCGGCTTCATATGCAAAGACGTCTTCTTTAAGAAATCGCGCCTTTTTAAAGAAGTCGGCTAATGAATAAATACGTCTCTTTAACAAATAAAATGATTATGCCATTTAATGTTTATCTTCTTTATAGCAAAACGAAATGACTCTTAATTCGTGCCTTTAGAGATCTTATAAATCAGATAGCCTTTGGCTATTATCTGATTTCTTCAAGGAATGAATGCGCTGGAAGATGCTACGATGCTGCTTAAACATTAACACTCCCTCTCAGCTAAGGAGCACACTTCCAGCTGCTCAAGACATATCACCTCATCGTGATGTCAAATATCGCTTCAATATGATATCAACCATAATGGCTACAACCATGCTATGGTGAACAAAGGAATATCACCTCAACGTGATATTGGATATCGCCTCAACACGATATCTACCATAATGGCTACAACCATACTATGGTAAGAGATAAATATCACCTCAACGTGATATCGGATATCGCCTCAACACGATATCTACCATAATGGCTACAACCATACTATGGTAAAGGATAAATATCAACTCAACGTGATATTGGATATCGCCTCAACACGATATCTACCATAATGGCTACAACCATACTATGGTAAAAGATATATATCACCTCAACGTGATATTGGATATCGCCTCAACACGATATCTACCATAATGGCTACAACCATATTATGGTAAAAGATAGAAAGGCTCACTGATACTGAGACTCTTTCTCAGTCAAGGCTGGATTCTCCACCATATCAAGCTTATCTCGAAAGTATACAAACTTTATCCTGGAGAGAGGCTTGGTGAGAATATCTGCCGTCTGCTCATCAGTGCTGATGTACTTCAACTGAACAGCCTTTCGTAGTACCATATCTCTGATGTAGTGGTACTTGATCTCAACATGCTTCGTTCTGTCATGAAACACAGGATTGACAGAAAGCTTCACGCAACTCTGATCATCACAATGGATGATGGTAGGCTCCACTGATTGTCCAAACAATCCTGTAAGGACCTTACGAAGCCACACTGCTTCCCGAAGCTGCCTTTCCATGCGCTAAGCTGCAATGTACTCGCCCACTACTGCTACAGAGGATCGTCACAGACTCAGGAAATCATAGCAAAACCCAAACTGAAGCAACAACCAGAGGTGCTCTTCCGATCTGTGACACACCCTGCCCAATCAGAATCTGTAAAACCATGTAACTTCAAGTCTGCATCTGAAGTATACCTCAACCCATATCCAACTATGCCACACAAGTATCTCAGGATATGTTTAGCTGCAACAAGATGTATTTGTCTCGGATCACACATAAACTGGCTAAGTGCACTCACTGCATAGCAAATATCAGGTCTAGTGTTAACCAGATACATCAAAGACCCAATCAACTGTCTATACAATGTAGGATCCACCAAGTCTGAATTAGCTGCAGCCTCCTTCAACTTATGAAGGTTGGTCTCCATTGGTGTAGACATGGATTTGCAATCCATCATGCCAAATCTCTTAAGTATATCAATGGTGTACTTTCCTTGACTTAGAATTATCTCATCTGGTTTCTGCCAGACTTCTAGACCAAGGAAGTAATGCATGAGCCCAAGGTCCTTCATCTCAAATTCTGAAGTCAACTCCTTCTTGCATTCGAGAATCAAGTGATCTTCTCCAGTAAGGATCAAATCATCAACATATAAAACCAATATTAGTGCATCACCATTGATTACCTTGAAATAGAGATTCGAATCAGCATCATTCTTTAGGAAGCCCAAACTAGATAGGTACCGATCAATCCTTTCGTACCAAGCACGAGGAGCCTGCTTAAGACCATACAAAGCCTTTTTCAACTTACACACATGTGACTCCTTCTCATGAACTTCAAAACCATCAGGTTGCTCAATGTAAACTTCTTCCTCAATTACGCCATTGAGAAATGCTATCTTCACATCCATCTGATGAATCTTCCATCCTTTCGATGCAGCAATGGCAATGATGGTTCTGACAGAAGTGTAACGGGCAACAGGAGCAAATGTTTCTTCGTAATCAACTCCCTCTTTCTGAGAAAACCCTCGAGCTACAAATCTTGCCTTGTACTTCTCAATGCTCCCATCTGCAACATGCTTGATTTTGAAGAGCCATTTCGAAGATACCACTGATTTGCTCTTAGGTCTAGGAACAATGTCCCAAACATCATTCTTCAGAATTGATTGATACTCCTCTGCCATTGCATCTCTCCAAACCTGATGACTGAATGCTTCTTCAACACATGAAGGTTCTGAATCAATAATCTGACTCATTAAGGCAACATAATTGAAGAACTTATGAGGCCTTTTACTTTCTCTAAATGTGCCTCTAGGGGCTGCAAAACTTTCTGCCTCTTGCATAGTACGCCTAGCCCATAGAGGTCTCTTTCTTCCAATGACAATGTCAGTAGGCCCATCAGTAGGCTCCAAGGGTTCAACAGGATCAGCATCTTCTTTTGGTTCAACAGTCTCCCTCTGAAACTCAAGAGCATGGTCAACTTCCATATCCTGAGGAGACTCTTCGTTACTGATCTCCAAGTGAGTGCCCTTGGATCTCCTAAATGCAATGTCTTCCTCAAAAGTAACATCCCTACTGATCTCAATCAACTTTTGTCCTGGAATGTAGATTCTGTAGGCTTTAGATGTCTCGCTGTAGCCCACAAAGATGCCCTTCTTGCTAGAGGGCTCCAACTTAGTTCTCTTCTCCTTCGGAACATGGATATAGACAGGACATCCAAAGATTCTTAAGTGACTAACTTCAGGCTTCTTCCCTGTGAAGGCCTCTTCCGGAGTTATATTCTCCAAGACCTTGTGAGGACTTCTGTTTTGCACATATACAGCTGTCCTGGAGGCTTCTGCCCATAAGAAAGTTTGCAAATCTTGATCATGAATCATGGCCTTTGCTGCTTCCATGATTGTCCTGTTCTTTCTTTCTGCAACACCATTCTGCTGGGGATTATAGGGAACACAGAACTCCCTCTTAATCCCTGCATCCGTACAAAAGTCTAGAAAACTACCAGAGGTGTATTCACCACCATTGTCAGATCTAAGGACCTTAATTCTTTTACCAGAAAGGTTCTCTACTAAGGCTTTAAACTCCTTAAATCTAGCTAATACTTCCTCAGACTCTTTAGACCTCAAGAAATAAATCCAAGTTTTCCTAGAGTGATCATCAATAAACAGTACATAATACAAAAATCCACTTGAAGATGGAACAGACATAGGACCACATAAATCTGAATGGATGAGATCTAAAATACTCTTAGATCTACTTTCACTACTATGAAAAGTGGCTTTTACATTCTTACCTAGAGCGCAACCCTTGCAAGTGCCTTCATGCTCCTTGTCGAACTTAGGTAGACCTGTCACCATCTTCTCCATAATAGGCAAAGCACGAAAGTGTAGATGCGCCAATCTTCGATGCCAAAGATCACATAGAGAAGAAGTATCATGAACCAATGCTTGTAGAGGACGAGTGCAAACCCTGTAGAGACTTTCATGTCTCACTCCAATAACTTGAGCATCTTTGAAGCTAGAGTTCTCCATCCATACAAGAACTTTGCCTTTTGAGAAGGCAATTTGATATCCTTTATCTTCTAGGGCTGAAATAGAGATGAGATTGTGCTTGATCCCCGGAACATAAAGAACATTGCTCAACTGAAGTGTAATACCTGAATCCAAATGGAGAGTAGAGGTCCCAATCCCTTTCACGGTGTAGCTAGCATCATCTCCAATGATAACTTGTTCCAAAGAGTCTTTCTTCGCCAAATTTGATAAGTGCTCCTTGAATCCGGTGATGTGACGAGAAGCACCACTGTCAATCAACCATGTGTTGGTGTCAGTGGCAACATTGCTTGACAAGGCTGAACAAAACAAATATTCATCCTTCTGAGGAGAAACATTCTCTACATCTGCAACGGAGGCTTGATGCTTAGGTCTGTCAGGGCAATGTTTGGCAAAGTGACCAAACTTGTCACACCTAAAGCATTGAATTTTAGACAAATCTCGCTTCTTCTTGGAAGGGGAAGCATTATCATTTCCTTTATCACGATTCCTCTTGAAGTGTCCCTTCTTTCCACCTTTTCCTTTCTTCTTCGAAGCTTGGGCTGCAAGAACATGAATTTCCTGATTAGAAGAACTTGGGCCAACACCTCTAGCCATCAACCTTGATTCCTCTTGGATGCAGTCAGCCCTCAAACGATCAAACTTCGGAAGTTTAGACCTTGCACTAATTCCTTGAATATAGGACTCCCAAGATAATGGCAAACCGTTGAGTGCAAGCATTGTCAAATCTTTATCTTCAACCATATGACCAATAGTGGAGAGCTGATCTCTCAATTCTGCAATCCTCATGAAGTAGGCGATCACGGTCTCTCCTTTCGACATCTTCACATGATGAAGTTGTTGCTTCAGCGCAAGAGCCCGGCTGGTGTTGTTGATTTCATACATTTCTTCCAAAGTTTTGAACATCTCCCTTGCAGTCTTCATCTTAGAGATGATAGGGACGATGTGGTCTTTAACGGAGTCAACTAATAACTTCTTTGCTTTGATATCTTTCTTCCTCCATTGCAGCTTCTCTTGTTCCTCTTCAGGTTCGGGAACCTTGGTCTCCGCAAATTCAACCAAATCATTCTCCTCCAATGTAAGCATGATTCGGAATCTCCATGAGGTGTAGTTTGAAGCTCCATCGAGTCTATCCTCGATCTTCAATCCGTTCACCATTTTGAATGTTGTGAAGATAGATAAAGAACCTTCAACAAAGAATATAATAAAGCTGTGAAAGCACAAATCTAATCACGATCTTTCTTCACACCCGCTCTGATACCATGTTAAATTTAGTGATCAGATAAGTGCACAGAAAATTAATTCAAAAACAGACACAGTAACACAGCATATACCCTGGGAAAACCCTCCTCTTGAGGGAGAAAAACCCAGCAACAAAGATCTCTCTTTTATATATAAGTAATGACAATAATTCTCTTTACAATGAGCCCAATACAAGGCCAATATCCAGCATCAACTCTAGATGCAATAACAGATGATAATCTGCTCTTCCTTGTGATCTGGATCTGCACTTAGAGAAATTCGCAATCTGCCCTTAGAGAAATTCGCAAACTGCTCTTGAAGGAATTCGCAATCTGCAGAAGGAATAATTCGAACTTGCTTAATAAAATCTATATCTCAAATGAATAACAGTGATCTCCTTTTAAAGATGACAATAGGGAAAATCTCCAATGGATGTGACCTTTCAAAATGCAATGTCGGCTTCATATGCAAAGACGTCTTCTTTAAGAAATCGCGCCTTTTTAAAGAAGTCGGCTAATGAATAAATACGTCTCTTTAACAAATAAAATGATTATGCCATTTAATGTTTATCTTCTTTATAGCAAAACGAAATGACTCTTAATTCGTGCCTTTAGAGATCTTATAAATCAGATAGCCTTTGGCTATTATCTGATTTCTTCAAGGAATGAATGCGCTGGAAGATGCTACGATGCTGCTTAAACATTAACAAGACAGTCCCCAAGAATGGCATCAGAAGACGCAAGAAATTGATATATCATAGATCTAACACCATTATAGGATATTTCACCAAAAAGATGAACTTCATCTTTCCCTCTTTTGAATACAATGTTGCTGGTTCTGATTCGGATCTTAGTTCAGTTCATGGATCAGGCACACTTTTTTGGGGAGTTGGGTTCATTTGTACAAAAAAACATAATAAAAACCACTTACACACAAATATATATATATGCAGCCTAAAAGAAGGTATTAAGTTTTGAATACCACATGGCATTACTTAATAAACAAAACCACCATAAACTTGAATGTCATTATAAATATAATAAATATTATAAAATATTCATTCTTCAAACTTCAATATTAAAATAATAATGTCATGTTCAACAATTAGGTTTCATTGTCATATGGTTTTCAATATGATCGTCATCATCATTGACATTAGATGATGTGGGAAGATTTGAAAGAATCACAAGTAGTGCCATTGCCACTTACAGTAAAAGTGTGCTTACTATTTGGCATCTCAAATGTAGCATGATGGGAAGTAGAAGCATCCAAGTCAGTATGCTTTGGCTCTATATCCCACAACCTCATAACCCCTTCTTTGTAGCCATTTTTGATTGAAAGGAGACACAAGTTGAAATGCTTCTACACCAAGTCCCTTGCCTTATTTGAGTGCAATCAATTTTGCTTACTGATTGTATGGAGGATGTGCTCCAATTTTGTTCAAATGCAGATAATTGGCAACACATTGAAAGAAAGTTAGAGAGTTAGAAGTAGAAAATAAAAAATGAAACTTCAAACTTGAAAATGTTTGTCTTTTTATTTTAGATAAAAAGTTTATAAAACTTATTTGTGATAAAACTTTGATTGCAAGAGGTTGTAGGTGTTGTAATTGTTGGCCATGGAAGTACCACCATCTGTGAGCATTCTTCTTGAACTTGTCATGAAGAGCTTCAATACTTTGACCTTTGGAGTGTACAAAATCAATGAATTCAATTATGACTATAGTGTGCAAATTAGTATAGGGAAGAGTCTACAAACTGCTTCATTGTAACTTTAGCTGGCCTCAAAATCTTTATATGGGGCAATCCTCATTGGCACAAAAAAGACCCCAACACTATAATATTTTGGACTTGATGCAAAGACAATACGATGTAGTAGTGTTAATGATAGCAGCTTCGGTAGCTCCTTCCAGCTCAGCCCCTTCGTAGACATAAACTTGAATGATAGCCGTTGGCTATTCAAGTTATACCTGTTGTTATGATTTGAAGCCGACCTCTTGTGAAGAGGCATTCATTTATCTAGGCTGACATTCTTCTTGTTTTCTTCTTAAGCCGACATAAGAAGATTTAATGCATGGGTATTCTTTAAGGCCGACCTCCTATGAAGAGGCTTGTATAATATTTATCAAAGCCGACATGAAGGATTAAGTTAATATCTACTCTCTTATCTATATATTCAGTTATTTGAGCAGGAAGAAATATAGACGAAAAAGTTCAATCCTTGCCTATGATAAGTGCGAACACAGCCAATGATAAGTGCGAACTCAGATTATGAACATATGCGAATCTGTCTATAAGTCAAGTGCGATCACAATAAAGAAGCTCGACACCATTTCTATAAAAGGCGAACAGGTTCTAGATGTATACAGGAGACACATTCCATCTCCATCAATTTGAGCTCGTGTCAAGGTGCGGATCTATGCAAAAGATCATTGCGAATCCACCTGAAATCTGAGTGCGCAGTCACTGGTTTTGTGATCCCATTCAAGTGCGAACAAGTTCCAGATTTAATTGTGTATTTACCAGTTTGGTTCTGTCAAGTGTTGACAAAGGTTGAGAATTGAAGACTACAGTGCTAAGCAAACCTTATCAGATCTGTATTCTATTTTGGTTCTCAGGTGTGATCCAGAGCATGCTATTTGTCATTCTTACTGCTTGACATCTGTTATAGGTCTTGTGTTAGACCTTATTGTATTTTGTAAATCTACTACTGTTACATCAAATATAAGAGAGATCTTTGTTGCTGGGTTTTTCTCCCTCAAGAGGAGGGTTTTCCCAGGGTACATGCTGTGTTACTTTGTCTGATTTTGATTTAATTTTCTGTGCATTCACATCTGATCATAAAATTCAACATGGTATCAGAGCGGGTCTGTGGAAAGATCCGATCAGATCTTGAAACATAATTCGAAATCAGATCTAACGTCTTCTACTTGAGTAAGTAGAGTACTTCTGTGCGAGATGCATTCTTTAGTCATCTACAAAATTTTCGAAAGGAGCGCATCATCTTGGCTCTCTTCATGAGCCTACTTGTGTCATATTGTTAGCAATCTGAGATCAGAGAGTTATATGCGGTAATCTCACCTTCCGGATCTGTTATCTAAAAGCACATGATTATGGAAGTCAAGAGCTCAACTATGTCAGATTGTGCTGCCAAGGGTTGAAATCAAAAGGCTGCAATCAAATAGAGATAAGTATTTGGTTCCTTTCTTTGTTTATATTCCTTTATGTGAATCTCAGTTGTGCAGATCTGATAAAGTCTTTCGAGTGATGATCCTATCTATCTCTAACAATTTGGGTATTGCTAGTAAGCATGTTGCATAACCTAGTGGATTGCAGTTGGAAACGGAGTGCATTGTAAATTTGAGCAGTCATGGGCCTTGTTCAAATTTAACCTTGTCATGAGTCTGTGCTCGAGTCATGAAGGCTGAGGGTTGATCTGAGTATAAGAACAGCATACCGTGTTCAATAATTGCATTTATCAGAATATTAAGGAAGATAAGTATTCTGTGTTTTGTTGAAATCACATTTCTATTTTGAATCATGGGCCTGTGTTCAAACCGTAAAAGTTGCATGTTGATCTGTGCTTAAAATCAGCGTATCTTACAGTATAAACAAGTATTCTTTATTTGTTGTATCTTGGACATTGTGTGTTTAGTATAAGGAGATTGTTACTTCTCTTAATTTGTGATTTCTAGGTCAAAGATTCTTTGAATACTTCAAATTATCTATTGTGAGTTGATCTAGACTAATCATGTAAATCCTTTGATGTATGTCTTTGAGATAAAAATCAGCAAAAGAAAAGAGATTGGTATCCTTATGTTGTGATAGGTTGATCACATCGATACCCTTCTCCAATGCATGTGTTGTGATAGAATCTTGAACTCTTGGGAGAGTTGATTCTACATGCCAACTGGTTAATGCATTCAAGAAATCTGCAGCTGTGCAGATTATTCTTTTATTGTGCAGAGTTAGGCACTCTCGAGAGGAGCAAACAAATGAATGAACGAAAGAGCTATATCAAATCTTATAGAGATAAGTTCCTTTAACCCTCTAGTTTGATCTTTTGATATACTTCTCCTTCAGGTTGATTTATTCATGTTCTAACATTGTGCATAAATTCTTATGTGTTCATGTTATAACCTGTGATTGTAAACTTTGTGTGATTCCAGTCTTGTTATTTCTTTGGGTAATTACAAACTGTTAAGTAATCTCTCTCTAAAATGCTTGCAGGAGCAAGAAGGTGATGAGAAATTGCTTAATGATGAAAAGCTTGAGGCATCTTGTGAGGAAGTCATGCCAACCAAAGAAATAATCAAGCAGCCTTGGGACTGAGCTGGTGGCCAGAGGGAGCTCACTTCCAGAAGTCTTCTTTGCAATCTTTGGAGCAAGGATCAAGAGGGAGTCTTGTAACTCACTGAGAAGAAGTGAAGATTGTTGTATTAAAAGGCTCGGTGCTAAACCCTTAGAGGATCCCTTCAATTGCTGAGATCATAATTGCTCAAGATTGTCTTCTGGATTTGTCATTGGTAGCTCCGCAAACCTATTCAGAATA